>CM063109.1:28299244-28321537 GCA_031841125.1 Acanthococcus lagerstroemiae
AGTCCACTAGTTCTTTCATGTCAGCTCTAACCACCTGGGCGAAGAAAGTTAATTCGTATCAATCCGCATCCACTTGTGTAGATTACATTAATGTCACGTCGCTTATCGTTTGCATATAGCACTTCAAATGCACAAGATAACTTCCCTAAGCTATCGAAAGGGGATCATTGCGGTGCAAGGAGAACGAAATCTGCTAGAGCTTCTACTGAGCCCCGCAGAGCAGAGGATACGAAATCCATCGAGGGTTTTTTGCGACAGTGCCCAAGAGAAGTTGTCATCAGACCTCCTGAATACAAACCTGATCCGCATCCACGAAAATGATCTTCTTCACGTCCAGCGGGAACAACACATCCAAGAAGAGTATCTTGTATCCCCAAATCATTCGCTGTTTCTCGTTTTGCTGGTGCAGCCAACGCGGCCATTTATACTGGACTAGTTCGTACTTGAAGCCGTATTTTTTGGCCATGCGTGGCAGGAAGTCCTGTAAACAAACGGTAGCGGATTAGACTCGCAAAACATACCTTCCTTTCTAGAAGTTCAGGCCAAGTCCGAATGATGGTTACCTTAAAACTAGGCGATAGGTAATTCTTTAGGAACCAAAATTTCACAGGCGACTTCGTGTGCTTGATTACGCTTAGCATCATTATCCGCAGAAAACGCTCGTACAGGTGACCAGACGCGACTGAGAAAATGTTGATAGGCTCGTCCTCAGTTTGCTCATCTTTGCCGCCGCCACTTCCACCGCTAAACGTGCTAAAATTAGTGATCACGGTTACACGTACAAACGCAAACAGGACACGACAAATACTGCGATTATTGAAATTGTGGAATAAGAAGCAGTCGACGTTGTGAACAGAAATTCGGCGGCACTATGGAAAGCTGTACGTTACTGTAGGGAGAAGAGCGATGGGCATTTTAATTGGGAATGCAAAACCGGTTACAGGAATTGGGGACACAAAGTTGACGATGAGATCAACATCTAAGCGGGGAGTGTTGCGACGAGAAATATTATTGATATGGTCATCGGAGAGGTAGGTAAGATATAGGCACCTTCTCGAAACACAATCGGCATCAACTCAGATGTTCTGGAATAGAAAGGCTTCAATATAGATTGACTTTAGGTCTCTTTTCTAGTTTATGTTTTCATTTTGGTTACAAAATCGGATCTAATGATGAGCGAAGGGTGAAAGTGTCATTTCAATCACACGACAGAGTACGCTAAAGAACATAGAACTGAACAATTGATATAGTTTTTAGTATTTTCAGCCAGTTGACTTTCTTAGTAGCGCTAGGACACTTCCTAAGTCCTGGAAGCGTTGTAATCCCATCCCCCAACTCTAGTTACTGATGCGATACTAGAAAGGACCCACTGCCCAGTTCCAAACACACTAAATTTCAGCTTTCCGAGGAAGTTCGCGTTATTTAGCAACGGTGACCAGAAGTCTGTTCACAAGGCGTCGATTTTCGCGTAGAACCAATTTCGCAAGATCTGTAAGCCTGCTCCATTCGAACGTCAGCTTACAACACTCCTCCCTGCACATCCGAGCTTACTAGCATTACTCACTTGGCGATTGATGACCACAACCCGCTTTGCGACTCCGTCCCATCAGCCAACAGTTCCTCGTGAATCATTTCCGGCTTTTTGCTCACCTTCAGCTTCATCACGTGTGACTGGAACGAGCCCATCAGCACCTTAATATCGGTGCTATTATGCGGCGTATCCGAACCCTCGTGACTGACGATATCGTAGATGTCCGCCGACCGACCTTGGCGCAGTCGCAGCACCCAGGCACCCGGATTCGCCTTCAGCTGGAAGTATCCAAGATTGGCCATCACGATCGTATCCACGATAACCGGATTCGTTTCTGTTCCCAGCGTTATCTGCAGGCCACGTGGAGGCGTTCCGAAGGCCACATCGAAACAGTGACCTTCCAGCAGTAAATACTCCAATTCGAACTGACTACAAATGAGAAGAGCAGAGAAAAAAATGAAGGTTAGTGAGTCGGATCGGCCTCCAGGAGTAAGAAATCAATCACATCAGATCGTCGACGTTTCGAACCTGTAGACCGAGGAGTCCACATCCTGCAGTCGAATGTTATCGAGATCGTACGGCGTGGCGACCGACTCAACCAGCCAGTTTTCAGGAACATGCATATTTTGGGTGAGCAGCGAACCGGGCGAGACTTCGGAGAAGTTGGCGACTGGGCCGTTCTCCAAATTACCGTCGCTGGTGAATCGTAGCTCCGGTTCCAACACGTATCGATAGTAACTGGAAATAAAAACAGGCACATGAAGTATCGGCAGAGATACCGAAAAGGTTAGCACTTTAGCAGCGTTGTAAAACGAGGAAGAGCGAGAGCACTTGACTGATACCTTTTTAACGGCATGTCGCTCAGTCTCTCTTGACAGTTGAGGTATATCTTTATTTCGGTATTCAACACCTGCCGTAAGACGGATACGATTGGGCCCACTTTCTGGGCTCCTCTGGATACGGGATCAACGATCACGGATATTTCGAATACCGGTTCGTCGATATTGTCGGCTGGTAATTTAACGACACTGTAAAACAAACAAAGAGCTGGTAATTGTAAACGTTACGATCACCAGCATGACCACTGACTCTCGAGTCCAAAGTCAAGCGGACGAACGAGACATAAACCAACCTGAAACTGTCCGAGATGTCATTCAGCTGGAATCTGGACTTCGACTGCGGTCTGTTGGCTAGCAATGCCACCGCTTTCATGAATACGTTACTCTTACAACCTTCCATTGTATCTGCACACACAGGAAGTCAAACAAAATCGATCAGTTGTCATTTCTTGCCCTCGCAAGACTTTGGCAAGGTTCACAGTCAGGATGAGCTCGTCCCAATGCCGATAATAACCCATACTAACTCAATTTCGCCTGCAAAGCGTTGTAAATTTTATCGACGGATGATTTCAACGCGTGCCGTTCTAGTAACAGGTAATCGGCGGTCACGAATTCCTCGTCTTCGTCGAACGGACCGAGAACTCTACCATTCGCGACGATACCCACGTTTCCGGGCTGAAAATGCAGAGTTTGCTTGCAGAATTTCTCGCCAACCACCATCGTCTTCTCTATTTCTTCCCAGTTGACATCCTGCTGTATAAAACAACTGGGAACATGAGCACTCGGGCGGCACGGACACGGAAGATGGAGACAACAAAAAGCAAACCGGAGAACGTCCTTACCCCAAGATCTAGGTCCACTGCGGACATCTGTTCGTTTATAATTGCGTCGGCGTTCTTCAATACCTTCCAGAGGTCACGTCCGCCGTGTATCGCAGCCAATAGAAATTTATTTATAACGCTGGACGTGCCCTTCGTCGAGCGATTTATGATCACTCCGATTCTGTAATTATTACCACTGTCCTGAAATTGAAAATTATCGTTTCATAGGCTTTAATTAATGTCGGGCATCCAACTCAAAATCTAAGTTTAAAAACGAGGCCAATCAACTGAAAGCAGTGGATTGGCTGAGAATTTGTATTTGCTTATTTGTATGATTTCAAGCTTCGTTCATTTTTCAATGAATCCAATGAATGAATTTGCAGGATTAAAAATAATGAAGTGCGTAACAAAACTGAGAATACAAAAAGGACTATCAAGAAGAACGCATGCGATAGAAGAGATTAAACAAATTTAAAAGATTAAGACCGCAGAAAAGAGCATAAGAATGAGGGAACTATAAGAATAACAAGAGAAGGACATAGTTGAGTATCAAGAAAGACCAAACAAGACTGAGAAGGTGAACAGACCAAATTGGAATGACTAATGCGATTAAAACGAGAGACTCGGAATTCAGAAAAGACATGCGAGTTTTTCGAGTTTTGTATGAGAAAGAGAAGTGTTTAGTCCGCACCGGAACCAGGGCATTCGAAATCAAAAAATGTGAGTTTTAGAAAAAGGACGTGTCTTGAACGATCGATAGAATAAATCTCGTGGGTGCTGAACATAAAGTGTCACACAACTAAACTAAATGGACGTCCTACCGGTCCGATCGAGGGAGAAAAAAGAGACTGAGTCATGAGTATCAGAAAAAAAAAAAGAACGTGGTTGTGAAAAGATCACGTACTGGGAGTACAGGAATGCAGGAGACAAAAGGCGTTTGTTAGACGCTTGCATCATGCTATGCAGAAAGTAGCCGGGCATGACGATTTATACGACAATGATGTGCATTGGGGAGAAGCGGGTCACTGCACAAACATGACTGAAATGAGAGTACGACAACTTCAAGATAGGGAAATCTAGAAAGACTAAGATCAGGAAGATTAAAAGATTAGAAAAACTGAGCAAACAGGAAATTGGAAACACTAGAAAGGGCAAAGGCGGTTGTAAAGCAAGAAGACCACGAAAACTAAAATGACAAGGAAAATTGAGAAGAGTAGAAAGATCAAAGGAGCAAGAAAGACTGAAGAAGACTGAAACAATCTTCTTAGTGTTTTCCTAGTTTCAAGCCATTCTTAATTCTCATCGTCCTAGTTTTTCCAGTTTTCCAAGTCTTTTCAGTCTCTTATAGTATCTTCTATCTTCTGAATTGTCAAGTCCAGTTGGTCTTTTCGAGTCCGCGAGTTTTATCAGTACTACTGATCTTCCTCAATCTTATTCTTAGCTTCTTCTATCTTTTATATCAGTCTTTTTAGGTTTTATCGCTTTTCCAACCAACTTTGGTCTTTTTTAAACTATTTGATATTTACAACTTTTTTTTGTAGTATTTTCAGTCGTATTCATCTTTGTAGGGGTTTCAGCCTATTTTAGTCTTCTTGATCTTTTCTGTCATCTTAGTCTCAATCTTTCTAAACTTCGTGAATAATCTTACAGCTTTTTCAGTATGTTTTGATATTTGTAGTTTTCCAGCCTTTAGTCTTTTCAGTCTTTTTTCTCTTCAGTCATCTTACTCTTCTTTAATTCGCTGACTCTTTTCAGTATTTTTGGTATTCTTCAATCCTTTCCTCCGCTTTTTCACTATTATATTTCAATATCTTCGGGCTTTGTAGGTTTCCCAACCTTTTATATCCCAGTCTTCTCAATTGTTTTGGTATTTCCAATATTCTTCGACTTCTCAGTCGTCTTAGTCTTCCCAGTCGCCTGTGTCTTTTTATTAGTATTATCATTTTATTTGGCCTTCAAGTCTTCTTTATCCTTCAATTCATCGATGTCTTCTCAGTTCTCTAACTTCCTTCGTCTTTTCAATTTTCTTATCGCCTTTCAGATTTTCGTAAATTTCAATTTTTTTTTAGTTTGTTCGATTTTCAGTCTACTAAATTCTGCTAGTATTTCACTCTTCTTACTCTGTCTTTAATCGTCTTCATTTTTCAAACATACTAAGTCTTTTCGAGTTTTCTTTAACTTTTTTAGTTTTTTATTATAATTACAATCAGTTTTTAATATTTCCAGTGTTTGTAGTTTTTTTAGTCTGTGCAGTTTTTCTAGTCCCCCCCCCCCCTCTGTCTATTTAGATTTCTTCAATCATCAATTTTCTTCATCTTTCCACTCATTTCGGTCTTTCTAGTCGAACTATTCATTTTAGTATTTCCATTTTTGAAATTCTCTTCAACCTTCTTAGATCTTTTTCAATTTTTTTGTCTACAAACAAATCTTACAGTTTTTTTCACTCATCCTATACTTTATTAATACGATTTTTTAGCACGTTTAGGTTATGTAGCCATTTTAATCCTATTAGTCTTTCTACACGTTCTTCAGCCTTCTTCGTAGTTTTTTTTCTGTCCCGGTGGCGTAAAACAGAATTAAAGTGGGCCGGGTCTACCATTCCTATTTTCTTACCTACACAATTACCACTTTGTTTTTCTGCCTTTGTTTTCGCACATAAGGACGGGCTTACCCAGCAAAATTGTCGTACTTATTTATTTTTTCATTTTTTTTTTTGGGAGGGGGGTAGTGGAATATTAGAAATTTGACGTTTTTGTTGATGGGGAGGGAGAATCGTGCGCCTTTCTTCACACGTAAAGGAAACCAGCAAAACAGCCATACCTTTTTACAAGAAAGAAAAAAAAAAAAGTACGAAGGGCCTATTAAAAATTTGGAATCTACTTTATTGCTCATATCATGCGGCAGTTTCCACAAAAAGGGGTAACTTTGCCAATCGATCGAAGTCTCAGAAAACGCGAAAAAAGAAAAACAAAATTTTTTGGTTGAAAAAATCAATTTTGAGATTTTAGTTGATTTCTATAGAAAAAACATCGCATTAACGAAGAGACAAAATTTACGCGCATGAGAGAGAAAGAAAATTATGAAAGAGAATGAGAAAAGAATGCAAATGTCTGCGTTCGCTTCTTCGTGGTTTTTCGGAGCTCACGAATAAATCCGATGTCCTAAATTGTTCCCACGCAGAAGAGCGAAAAATTACCTTTTCAACAAGCCCTCGTCAAGGGTGGTAACGGGCCGCCTGACGGAGAGGGAGAAAAAGGTGTGTCTAACTTTAAACGCGTTTTTCCCAAAAATGTGTTTTCGCGCGTTCTTGTTACACTCATCTTTGCCAACTTGTATCTTCGGAACAAAAAACGCTACAAATCTCGCCGATAGCTCGTTGGAATGGGCATTCATTCCTCTATTACATACTGTCCGTAACTCAAAATTCGTCGGATCGACAAAGTTACCCCTTTTTATAGGAACTGCCACATATTTTGTTTTGTTGAAATTAGCTCTTAAGCCTGTTATTTCGGTCCTACCTGACCCTCTACACACTTCGTCCATGATTTGCCTCACAAAACTCCTGAAAAACGTGCCTCCTACAGAAGTAACATTTCATATGCTTGCTTCGCTCCGGATTTTACGCAGCATACGCTTCTTCGATTTCAGAATCATTCTCCTCTTACTATTTCGACGTCTCCAGTTTCACGACTGATAAGGCAATCACGACAAAGTGCTATGATATGGTAAAACCTAAACGTTTGGTACAAACAGGAGCCTGTCGGGGGAGGGGGGGGGGCTTACGGTTTTCGGTCAAATATACCCAATAATAAAAGCATATAAAATGCTAAGGGTCGGGGGGAGCGTTACAGTTCTCGCTCAGGTATACCCAGAAGTAAAAGCATATAAAATGCTAAAAATGGCTTCCTGAGCGTGAAAAAAGAGCCGAAATTCTTCCGATTTCAAACTCTTACCCCGAGAAACTGCCTTTTATGCAGCTCTCACAATCAGCTCGTTCTTCGCAACACGGTAGCACCACAATATCTTACCAAATAATCGAGCGCATTCTGCAATAAATGTCGACCGGCCGCGGTTTCGAAATCAGCGATGATCCAAAAGGTCAACAACGATGTGGTTCCTGGTTTCTTTTTTGTCAAATATTTGGTGTTTTCAACCACCTCCGCAGTCAGCGGGTCTGAGAAATCCAGGTACGTGCTCTTATCGGTATTGAGGATCCTACTGTTCAACCTAACGCCAATGATATAACAAAGTATCAGTGAAACTGATGCTAATTAATCCAACCTACACAGGGTGCTCCATTTTTGGATTTTTTATATCCTTAACGATGGAGAACGGAACCCATGTTCGTATAGTATTCGTTGATGAAGTTTGGTACATCTCTGACACCCTGTCTACTGAGTGCTGTCTACAAGCCAGAATCTCAAAATACCTGGGCATTACATTAGGCCGATTCATAATGAAGTTCAAGACGTCGTCCGTATCGGTGAGCTCGCCTCTATAAACGGATTTTTGAAACGTCGGAGTCTGGCCCATTATTTCGGTAAGCATGGCCTCCTCGAAGTCATCTTTGTTTAGCGATTTTTCCGACAGCGGTACACCGTTCACTAACGCCTATAATTGCCAAGATACGATTAAGCTTCTGCAACTCAGCAACTGATTCCGAAGACACAGTTACCGAACTGGTATTATATCAAAATAGTCAAGACCTGTGGCGTGGTTCTCAATCCAGATCGAGAGATGAACTCAGCGGCCAACTGTCGCCCGGTGTTGTAATCCGAATCAGGTCCCAGAATGTCGAGCACATCTGCGCCGTACGAAAGCGACTGCAATCGCTTCTTCACGTCTTCTACTTCTACGTCTCGTTCGGTTTTGATGGTCGCGTATACCTGGAATACAATTGGTTTTCATACATCGTCTACTCGTCATCTCGACATGTCAACGCCAAACAGGTTAATTATATAAGCTTACCTCAGTTATGAAACTGAGACCAGCATAACGATCTTTCTCTTCGGCCACGTAGTTGAAAGCGTTCAACAACGCGACGGATGCGCTTTCCAGTCCAGATATCGGAGACGGCGGAGTCGAAAATACCAGGCCCACTCTCACCGGGGCAATGTGAACGATAAACGATTCGGCCATCTTCAGCAGCGGCCACGAATCACGCTGCGCCGGGTCGCATATTATCACCTGAAAATTTGTTTAGTTCTGCTCTAAGATAAAACTCTCACTTACGATGATTAAAAAGAGACACATAGACAGAAACAAGACAATGACAGAGACTGCAGGTCGGCCAGCTTACGTTTGTTTCACAAATGTGAGGAATAAACGGGAGACACGCACGGACAACAGACTGGCAAGTTGACACGTTAATTACACAATATACAATAACTGTGAGACACAAACATGAAATACAGACAGGTGGAACAGAAACAGACCGAAACAGAGACAGCAGCTACAGGTTGGCCAGTTAACAACTAGATACAATCACTTACAAAAGCTATAACTAGTGTTGACGGCTTTAATTCAGCAGGTAGAGGGCAATACGACAACCTCGAAAGGCCATGTATGGCCTGTAAGTTGTGTATTTGTTAGGTCGAGCTTCAAAACCTGATGAGACTATGTTAGGACTATAGGACTCTTTAAAACTTTATTAAGAATCGTAAAGGCTCTGTGCAGATAAATTAAGGCTCTGATTTCAAGACACGGGAACAGTATGTCAAGACTAGCTCGAACTACATCAAGACTTGTTCAGACTAGATTAAGCCACACTAGCACATTCCCACATACATTAAATGAGGTAGTAGCGATTTTTTCACACAAAGTTCGGGATGACGTGGGGGTACTTTGGTCAAGTTTTCAACCTCGGGACTCCTCCGGAACTTAGTTTCCCAGTCCAAAAGCAGCAATTTTTGGCACTTTTTCCAGTTTTTGGCCATTTTGACCAAGAAGGAGTGTTTTTTCGACCATAACCACGCATAGCTTTTTTAAACTAGATAAAATTTGCTAAATTCTGAGATTTTTTTCGTCTGTGTAGACCAAATAGTTTCCAAGATACAGCTTTTCAAAGTTTGATGTTTTTCCCTCCACAGTTGCAAATATGTAGCAATTTCTCTTGTTTAACTTCATAAAATCGCCCTGGTATCATCACAAATCACTTTCATAAAGTCCAGCGAAATACATTTTTACTCAATTCACATTTCAGAAAGGTAGGGGTGAAGGGGGCGGTGGGGGGAGGAGACATGTTCGAAACAGCTCAACTGCGAGTAGTTGCTTCTTATCCAAGTCGTACGAAACAAGTCCATGAGTGATCAAAATCGCCCCCCCCAAGCAACCCTTTCTTTAAACGAATCGTGAATTTCAATTTACTGTAACACGCTTCTCATCCACAGGTGATGGGGAATTTAATTGACAACAAAATCGAATGGAGTTTGAACAGATATGTATTTTTTTTTAAACCTGGAAAAAGCATTTTTTTCTACAATGGTAGGAGTGATCGGAGACATCTTCGGCGTCGTCTTGGAGCTCCGACAGACGAGGCAGGGATAGCTCCTCATCGTCGAAGCTCTCGTCCAAGTCCGGGGTGCGCTCGTCGACATCGATTTTGATGTCCGGTATATTTTCGCACGATTGCCCACTGCAATGGCCGCAGACAATGGAGCATTTCAGCCCGGCTTTTCTGCAGCTGTAGGCGTTTCCGCACCGTTCCCGGTAGTTGCAGATGATCTGCAGAAGCTGGGATGGGGTAGCTTCCTGGTCCATCATTTTTGGGACCAGGTCGTGGGGTGTAGGTAGTCATCCCCACTGTGTTGGGCTCACGTCTAGCCCCGTCCACTTCTGCACCTGATGGTAAGCCCGGAAATAGTGCAACCTGGCAGCATCAGCAGTGGGAGAAAGCCGGGCTACATTGAAATTCGTCTTGGCTGCAGCTTTGGCAAACAGCTGGTACCGCAGGGAATTGGAGGTGTCAACGCCTGGCTTGCCACCATACATGACGACACTGATTTGTTCCCCTATGGCCGCTATTTGCACAGGTGTTTCCGTGGGATTTAAAAAAGCTGCAGCCTGCTCCTTCAGCTGAGGATCCCGCTCCAGTGCAGTGAGCAGTTTCGCCTTCCCATGACCGAAGAAGGCTGAAGTAGAATCGCAGCCACTGAAAACGTGGACGAATGGGATGAGGTAGAAAACGTCAGCCGTTTTTCCTCGCTCACACTTTTGGAAATACACGTTCGTTGGTCTTACCAGGCCAGTGAATATGACCAACACGTCGGTATTTTCTCCTGCTATGATCATCACGTCGTAATCACTGGCCTTGGCAAGGGCTGTGGTTACAATCAGCCTATCCGCGTTTTCCTCGGATTGGAGAACCTCAATTCCGCGTATTTCCATTTTGCTCTTCAGCAGCTGGATCAACCGCAAATTGTTTTCATCGTTAGACAAAAATTTGTCTTGCGGGATTTGAGGAATTGTGTTCTCCTCAAAGATTAGGTACTACCGGAGCTGAATGTGCCATGGCTCGACTGGCCCGTTTAGAACTCTTCGTTCTTTTATGCTCAGCTTCTGATGGATAGCGTCAAACACAACAGCAACATTCTGGCCAAAGCGTGCATCGAGTTTTTGGACGTATCTGGCAGCTACAGTTTAGAATGAGGAAGTTTTTGACCACACTACTCTATGAAGTAGATGGCCTCCATCGACAAAAACAAATTTGGATTTCTCTTGTGTACTCTCAATATCAACTTGGTTTGAATGCGATGTAGAATGACGACTTTGTTCCCTTCCTCCCTCCTTCTTGAGTAGACAATAACATCGGAAATGGTGAGAGCTCGTAATTGAAGAAGGTCTGCATTTCTTTATCCGACTATTCCAAAACACACAATCTGTGAAGCAAAGTGAGTGGATCCACTGCCACCTGTTTGTTGCCCACATTCACAGTGCGCACAGCTGAGGTTTAAATTTGGCATTTTGAAAGTTTTCTCCAACAACATTCATTAGAGCTGTCTTTCCAATATCTCGAGCCATGTGACAGTTGACCTCTTGGTCTCCAACCAGTCCACTGCTCAATGACATGATAACATGCGTATTATGGAATGGAGGATGCTTCGAAAACCAGTTGCTCAGCTTCTGAGAGTCAGCTTCATCACGGGAGATTCTAGTTGGCCGCATTTCTACATGCTGCTCAACTACGAGTACAAAAACGAATATAACGTCACGATGTACACACCGAACGTTTGCTAGGTGCCAGTTACCCAATGGAGGGGAGAGGCCTGGAAGCGAACACAAAGGGGTAGAGGGACGTCGGGCCCCTCCAGGCAAAAGGAATAAACTCATTCTTTTTAATCATCTCCCCTCACTCACACCTTCCTAAGATGTAAATTTAGTAAAAATTTACTTCGCTGAACGATATGAAAGTGATTTGTGATGATACCAGGGCGAGTTTATGAAGTTACACAGGAGAAATCGCTACATACTTGCAATTTTGAAAAAGCACCAAACTTTGAAAAGCTGTACCTCGGAAACTATTAGGTCTACAGAGACAAAAAGAATCTCAAAATTTAGCAAATTTTATCTAGTTTAAAAAAAGGTATGCGTGGTTATGGTCGAAAAACCACTCCTTCCTGGTCAAAATGACCGAAAACTGAAAAAATTGCCAAAAAATTGCAGTTTTTGGGCTGGGAAACTGAGTTCCAGAGGGGCCCCGAGGTCGAAAACTTGACCAGAATACCACCACGTCATTCCGAACATTGTGTGAAAAAATCGCTAGTACCTCATTTAATGTACGTGATATCGATTTTGGATTACAATTTAACTGTATTAGAATTGTTTGAGATACGTTAAGACACTCTGAGACTCGTTGAGATCATAAAGACTTGGTCATTAATCCATCAAAATTATTTTTCAATACTCTTGTTACGATGCGTATATACTAGTTAAGACTCGGAGACTCATCAAAAGGAAAAAGAGACTATTTGGACAGCCTGAGCGATCGACAGATATAAAGGCAAAGATATACACACGCAGTATCGAGGAAGCCAAGGAGTAACCGAGGGTCTTATTGAATCGTAGGACCTGATTACTCACAAGATTGTACAAATTCTTCCGGATACTCCGCAGCATGCCCGGAAACGTCGGTTTCAGCAAATCCATCATCACCGTAGACCATCTCTTGTAGCGACTGTCGCTTTCTATGTCGTTTATCCACTGGACTGCTGAATCTCTGATATCAACAGCGTAATCATCGTTACCAGAATGCGTGAAATCCAACGACAAAATAGAACTAACCACTTTTCTGTCGTTGATCCCTGTTAAGGCATAGAAAACGTCACCAAAAGACTTCAGGAGCCTAGCTTCTAAAAAGTAACGCTCAGACACTAACCGATACGATATAACCCTTCCATGACTCTGATCTCTTGTTTCACGGTTTCCAGAATGCTGAAAACATCAACGACGTCCATGTCGAAAAACATGCCATTCAAAAAAAGGGCTGTGTCGGTGGGCGGCAAGTTCAGCATCATCAAAATCTTATCTTGGTTCTTTTGAATCTCTCTCTTGCGTTCCGGTTTCACACGAACATCGACCAACGATCTGGTCTGCAAAATGAGAAAATTCATTTTCAATGCTGAATTGTGTTTTCGTAATGTACACAAATCGAATTTCAGTTCGCTTACTTGCATCGGAAAATTCTGAGCTATATGAATTAAGGTATTCAATGCTTTGTCCGTAGGTTCACTCATGATTCTCTCAGCTGCTTGGAGACTCAGTTCCTGAAACTGCCATACCTTTAGTGGCTTCAGTTCATCCGACGAACTCTCTAAATACTGGCGGAATTTGTTCAGGTCTTCGACTTTATCAGGATGTAAAGTTCTGTTCAACAGATTCATGTTTCGTAAAAACGGAACAAAGCAAACACGTTTCGCTCCAATACAGTATAACAAAGGTATTACTTCAAAATTTTGAAATTGAAACCATCGATTTCGATGTCTTCTTCTTCCGGAGACGAGGTTTCAGACTTCTTATCACTAACCATCGAGTCATCTTGAGCTTTGTACTCAGTCGACTTCATTTGTAACTCGACTCCGTACCCGGATAGCCTCACCTTCCGATTCAGTCGATTCTGCAAACGAAAATCTCCATCAGTCAACCAATTAACCATCGGAATATCAACATACAAAGCGAAACTAACCTGCACGTGATGTCTCAAGATATAATCAATTTGACCATCCACCACGTACTGTTTCAGCAGCTGATGGTACTTTTTGAAATCCGGCGTACCGATTTCGCCATAGAGAATAACAATTTGAGATCGATTTTCACCAACCGGATAATGGTGGTCAACGTGAAACACTTCGGACTTAGCGGTTATCTAGACACGTGGACAGAACGTTAATACGTATCATTTTTTAAATCAGTTCGTAATCGTGACTACGCATGCTCCTCAATAACCTTACTATGTTGTTCTCGATGTGCAATTTGACTTCATCTAATGAGCAAATAATTTTGCCGGAAACGTCGACAGTGACAGGACAAGGCAGTTTTCGCTGAGATCCCATTTGAGAGTACATTTCGATACGAGGAGAGTACACGTGCAACGACAACGATAATTTGAGCAATCGCAGTTGCATACTGGATAAGTATTTGGCCGCTTCCGTGATAGCGATGTCATACTTAACTTTGTCGTTTTCTGAGCAACAAAAAATAAATAAATAAAAACGGCATTTTTTGAGGTAAATCAAATTCTAAATCTTGAGACGAACTGCAAAACTTCGTACCCCGAGTTGATAGGGGCGGTTCCAAGTTGCTGATGTCGTCTACGAACGACCAAAATGAACCAATATTCTCATCGGCCAGGAATTCGGCTATTTCCAAGACAATTGGTGTTTGATGCCACTTGGCGTCTATAAACGTGGTCACGTATTTCGCTTTCTTGCGGCATTCTGATGGTGCCAGCGAATGAAACGTCCATATTAAGAATATGAAAATGAGTTTTCTCATTACACCTGTATAGGACAGAACACGAACATCGTTATTAGAGTTAAAAAATGAGGGAAAATGTTGAAAGAGAGGAAAACACAACAATAACAGTTCCAGCGTAACCCGGTTATAGACAGAGGTATCTTTTGGAGTACGATTGCCGCTGTGCCGCGTGTAATTATTCCGAGGACAGAAACGTTTGACGTGTAATAATAAATAGACGTACTTCAAGTGAAGTACTTACACGATAAAAAATAATCACCACAATGAGTAATAAACCATGGAACAAATTACTGATAAAACATGTAACACCGAGGAGAGCTCAAGTGACTTACTCTACGACTAGACATAGTACGAGTGATAAGAGATTCTATATAATGAAATAACTAAGTAAGTTATAAGCTTAAGCGTGGAAGTAACGAGCCGTAAGTAAAAGGATATTAATTAAACGGATTAGCAGACAGAGTAAAAACTCGAAGTTGATACCTGATAGGAAAATAAAAATAAAGTACCCTCTATCACAAACAACAACCAAGCAGTCAGCCAACTTGCAAATAATTAAACCGCCAAGTGCTGATTTCTGATTGGTTGGCACGTGAAACGCAGATAAAATTATGAGAAATCTCATTAAATTATGTGCAATTCCGACAGTGGATCTCCAAATGTTCAATGCCTGAATCAGAAACTAAAATGAAAAAATTACTACAATACTCGAGCATTGCTATATCACGGTGTCTTGAGAGTAAACCTGTCAGTGACTTGGAAAAAGAACTCAAACCTCTCATAATTTGAATCCTTTTTTCAAGACTCGTGAATTTTGTTGTACACCAATCCGGCTACGTCAGGCTGAATGCGTTGACAACTTGACATTTTCGATGATCAAGCTTATCTCTGTTCGCATTTTAATAAATTAAATGCCATAAGTCTTCTCGAATTCGACTTTAAACTTTTCGTGCTATCGTACTTACACTACCAACAGGCAATCAGTAACATCCACGCGTCTTAGTGAGTATACTTCCTTATCTTATGTGAATAATTTCGCTATCATTTCTTGTGCAGAAGTGTAAAATTGGAACACCGGTACCACGACGGTTCGTTTTCTCGATACGGGTCTTGATATTTGAGTTATAGTATAGTGTCATTCTTTTTTAATATAGATCCCAACATGATCGCGTTATGGATCGATCACTCGGCTACATGACATTGCAGCTGGACGGTACTGTACAGAGTGTGAGTTCAGTAAGCATTTGATTTTCCTGTGAAGATGTGAGATTTCAATCGTTTTTACTTTGAAATTGTGTTTACAGTCTCACGGTCAGCTAGCGAATAACGAGCACGTCGCTAACTTAGTCAGTAACTTGGTTACCGTTGCAAAAAGCATTCCTCCTCACGAAGAGAGGTACAAGAGAATTAGCAGTAAGTATGCAATACTCATTACGACCTGATTTATTCCAATGAATTCCCTTCTGGTCACCAACGTGATGCTCGAAACAGTAACTTCCGGGGCTTGGGCTGCAGTGTCTGGAGAGCTTCTTTGGCATGCGTGCATCGCCATACGCTCCACCAGCTGATCCCCATAAACAACAATTTTATTTGCTGAACATAGATCAGCTTCTAAACCCGTTCGGATGCATTTCTTTGGATACTTTACTCGTATTTAGAAATGTGAGCTTTTGCCATCATTGTTGCAGGCGGCGTATAAATTACCAAATTCATGTAGATTCTTTTGATTCTGTCAGAATTAGTGATGCAAAATTATTACTGCTCATGGTTGGCCAAGAATGTTGTTTGACAGATTCACTATCTCATCTGCCGCTTGATCGTCAGTAGCGTCGCGAGGGCTGTGCTGTGGTCAGGTGCCTCAAGTGAAATGAGTCTGAGAATAAATCATATAAAGTGCCCCGAATCACTTATTCCTGTCTCTACTTTGTTTTCCTTTATTTCAATTTCCCTACTTTTTTCGTTTCTTCTGCTGTCTCAGCTTAGCACTCCGAGGTATTTATCCGTTATGCTCGTCATGTGAATCCAAAGCTATGTAATCCGCCCTCGAATTTTCATAGATTTGTAGAAATGTATTAAGACTCTTAAAGATTTGCATAAGATTCTTTAAGTCCTCATTAAGGCTTTTTCTGTCTTGTTCAAGTCTTTGAAGCCTTCTCAAACTTGGGTAATCAAACGCGACACATGGATGACGATACAATGTTCGGTGGTGCTTTCATATCGACATACGATTAGTGATTATGTGTAGTATTTACACAATCTTGCCCTCATGTATTCTGTTAAACACCGTTGAATCTACGTGAACTGCTGTCAATAATTTGTCTGACTGTTTTTTTTCCTGATGAATTCATTCATTGAATCACTACGACGTACCATCCAGCGTCGTGTTGCTACTCGAGTACTGTACTACCATTATCCCTAGTTTTTTTAATGGCGTACTATAAACTACGCCTGTGCGCCAACAAGCCATTAGTACTCATATGGATGTGTTATTAGTCCGTTCTCTATTCTTAGGTACACATTTCTAAATTACTATCTTATTTGTTTCCAGTTGTGTATCCGGAGTTCAGATACTGCATTTGTTTGTCCAACGCGCGGATACACATCGCCAAAATATCTCACGTTCTTTCGCACAGCGACACTGATTCTGTCGGCTCGATAAACTAATTCCGCGATGCTGCGTTCGGCTCTTCAGATCGTTCTTCTGATCGCGTCTTGGCCGCTGCTGCCTTGCCAAGATTTCGAGAAGAACACTCTAGTCCTGGTCGACAACTTCCTAATCAAGGAAACGCATTCCATGTTCTTCAAATCATTAAGGGACCGCGGCCACGTGCTTACCTTCAAGTCGGCCGAGGACTCGTCCTTGAGTCTTTTCAAGTACGGCGAACTGCTGTACGAGAATCTGATTCTGTTTGCCCCGAAGGTCGAGGAGTTCGGTGGCAAGATCAACAGGAAAACGATTTTAGATTTCGTCGACGAAGGAGGCAACCTGCTGGTAGCTACCGGCAGCAAGCCCGGCGTGTTGTTACGTGAAATCGCCGTCGAGTGCGGTGTGGAAATCGACACCCCCGGTTCCTCCCCCGTCGGTAGTCTGGTGATCGATCACTTCCACTACGATCAGTCGGACCCGTCGCACACATTGATCGCGGTCGACGGAGCTAACCTCATCGACGCTGCGGTGATCGCGGGACCCCGCAAAATCTCGCCGCTCTTGTACAAAGGTATCGGTTTGCTGGTGAACAGTTCGAATCCGTTGGTGTTGAAGGTGCTGAGCGCGTACCCGACTTCGTATTCGTACGATCTACTGGGCAGCATCGAGAAGGTGCCCAATGTGGTGGGCAAGGACACCACTTTGATCGCGGCCGTGCAAACGCGCAACAATGCTCGCATCATCTTCTCCGGGTCGATCGAGTTCTTCTCGAACCAAGCGTTCATTTCGGCAGTCTCGAAGGCGGACGGCACGAAATACGAGCGCTCGGCGAACGCGCAAGTCGGCGAGCACCTGAGTCAGTGGCTGTTCAAGGAGACCGGGGTGATTCGCGTGAAGTCGGTATCGCATTACCGGCTGGGCGAGAAGGAAGCGCCGATGGATTACACGATCACCGAAATGGCAGTGTTTGAAATGGAGCTGGAGCATAAGGTGAAGGATGAGTGGAAGCCGTTCAATGTACGAGATCTGCAGCTAGAGTTCGTGCGGATTGACCCGTTCATCAGGACGACGGTGCCGCTGGTAACCGAGGGCAAATACAAGGTGGTGTTCAAAATTCCGGACGTGTACGGCGTGTTCAAGTTTCTAGTCGATTACAAGCGAATCGGGTATACGTCGATTTTCAGCAGCACTCAGGTGTCGGTTAGACCGCTCAAGCACACTCAGTACGAACGATTTATTCAGAGCGCGTATCCGTACTACTTCAGCGCATTCTCGATGATGTTGGGAGTATTCCTGTTTTCATTCGTATTCTTGCATGCCGACGTGGACAAAGATAAGACCGAGTGAACGCGATGCCCTGGGTCCGTGCATTTTTTTTTATTTTTCGCAAAATAAGGCTGTACTATCGTGTAAGATTTACTTTAAAATTGTTTTGCATTTTTATGCCTGGAATTTCAAATACATGTTAGTGTAAGTGAAGTTGATTTCCTCCATGAACGTTTTACGACGGATGGTTAGTCCGGAGAAAGTTGATGGATTATTGTGGTCTGGACCGAGATTCCCTTGGTACTCTCGCACGAAATAATGCTTGGCGAGAAAGGACTCAGCTCTTACTGAATGCCATTGAAACCCATCTCTCTTGGGCTTCCTAAAATTTTCAGATTCCATCCTGTTTCTTCTGACGTAAGTACAAAGTTTCAGATCGTGAATTCGGGATAAAAATCAAATTTTTTGATATTTTTCTTCAGGCGCCATATCTGATACCGGACGTTAGCGGTCGCAGTTTCTGACGTATGACTACTGGGGTTCATCGGGGTAGTTTGCCGTTACTTTTCCCGCGGTTTGTGTTGCGTTGGAGTTTTCCTTCTCTGTGCAGCCGCAGTTCGCTTACTAGTCACGTGTTTCATGCCGGTGAGAAAGCTACCCACGACGTGCACACGCACAATACTAATCTTTCTGACCTGGTGGTGACACGCCTTGCGATTATAATGTCTTATTCGTGTGAACTGGCGGAGGATACAGGACGCGCTATGTTTCCACGTCAATTGATACTGTAATCGCTGTGTTCCTTAGAATGTTGGGGGTGGGGGTCACTAGCTTTCTTGCATTGGTGGGACTCGATTCCGAGTCGCAAGGATTGCAACCACTTGGCCACACAGCAACTTGTTATTCACTGATATTCTTCGTAAGACTGTGGATGTGGGTTTTCGAGGACGAATTTAAAATTTCCCGATGGTAAAGTCTTTTCTGAAAATCTCCGATGCAGTTTTTCTGAAATTAGCGGAGATTTCTCCGGAGGTTTTCGACGTTATTCTTCAGACTGTCTCCAATCATCGGAGATTCCTCTGAAGATTTCTCAAATTCGGATTCAGCCTTTTCTATTAACTCACTTCCACTAACACAGACATTAAGCGCGACCACAATAACACGGCTCCCTGTTCCTTTTGAAAATAATTATTTAATGTTGTCAAGGTTTTAGTGTGTACAACAGTGAAACTTATATTACCAAGTACAATATTGAAATTTACAAAAAATATTTACAAAATCAGTTTGCAAAAATGGGCACTCAGAACAGATGAATTAGTCGAATTTCTTCATATCATTCCTTTTTCTTGAAAAACGAGGATATACTTTTAGAGCCAGTCGCAGCTTTGGCAAGGGCAGCTTGTTTTGCATTCTTCTTGGCCTATAAAACAGTTTAATAAGAATTTGAGGCAAAAGTCTAACCAAAAACTATTTGACAGAAAGTGTATCACGTTCTATCGTCATTCAGTTCATTCGAAAAGCAGAAGTAAATTTCCTATCGAAAACTTCATCTATCAATCGAGCTTACCTTTTCAACCTTACTTCCAACTTTCATCTCAGCTTCGGCAATTTCTTTTTCTTTGCATTCCATTTTAATCTTTTTGATATCGTCGGGATTTAAGCCAACTGTTTTTCGTTTTTTGGTGTTCACCGTTTCCAGCGGAGGTAATTCCAAATGAATTAATAACTTTTCACTCAGCGCTGGCTCCAGGTAATCGGAAATCATCCCATGAGCGTATCGTAAATAATTTTCTGCGGAAAATAAATTCAGTCTAAATAAGCGGAACATGTAAAGTGAGTCTAGACCTTCAGGAAAAAAAAAAAGTTACATACCTGGAGTATCTTTCTCAGTTTTAATGAAGGTATTTGAAACCGCACATGACATATTAACGTTCACGTTTTTCTCTTCCAGTACTTTCGCTACGCGATTCACTTTTCTGCTGAGCCATGATAATGTTTTTCCTTCGTTATATTTCCATACGATAAGTCCACGTAAATCTGTCGTAATGACGTAGTTTTAGTAATCAACAAAATGATGATTCAGTTTTAGAATCTCATAAAGTACCTTTTTTATCTGCAATGAAGGTCAGTTGTTCATCATCGACAAGTGCTTCGAGTTTCATAGAGTCACTAAAACTGTCATCGTGAACTAATTGGTCGAATGTTGAGCTCATCTTAGCCTGAAACACAGATTATACAAACGATGCATCATGATTCTAAATTTTCGAAAATAACAAGCGGCGGATGAATCTCTCTCTTTGATAAATCAGAAGTACGGTAGCAGCGTGACTTTAAGATATTACCTCGTACATGTAGGGTAACACTAGAAATAGGGGATCAATGCTAGTAGACAGGTACATGCTTCCATCTGAACTGATTGAATTACCAATAAACCAGGACCTGAAAAAGTATTAAGCCTATCATCATACCATAGATTTTTAGAGACTGAAACGCAGACTTCGGTTAAGAACAATGTCTTACCGATGAGGCTTAGAAAATTTTAATATTTCATAGACAGTGTTTTCTTCCGAATTGTAAATGAATTTTGCACTTCTGTTGTCCCGAGGATGTCGAAGGCTGATTATTTCTATGTGATGTGGGCCTGTTTCTTGATTGTTAAATCGTATCTCTGAAATAATACTAGCTACAATTAGCATATAACTTACGGAATATTACAGCCGGTTGTAGTCAAGAATAGTTTACCTTCAGCAATCAACACAATCTGATTCGACGGGGTTGGGCGACCCTTCAGCTCTTTGGAAGTCTTCTTCTTCATATCTCCCTGGAAATATAATAATCAAAACTATTTTTCCGGTTTTATCCGAAACTGGTGGATACAAATTACAAAGATAATATACCAAAAGTTTTCTTTCGTTAAGAAAGGTTAAGAAAAGCTTAGAGATTTTCAATTTCACCGCCACTTCCTGATGTTTATTTCTCAAACTTTGATATTTTTTATTTTATTGGCATTTCGAATGCTGTCATCTATATAGCAGCTAGCAGCAGTAAGCGATAAAACCGTGACCAGGTTCGCTAGTGTCGACTCCTGAAAAGATGATCAAGGTTGTTTTTCCCATAAGAATACGAGTAAGATTGGCAAACTTTTTAAAGCATTCGTAATAATTGCTGAAACCATTTTTTTTCTCTTTTTTTCTTTAGTCATATAACATGTCAAATTGAAGCTTGAAGTTTCTAGTTCATGATGAAAGGTAATCTAATGAACTTTATTTGCTCCAGTTAGATGAATAAGTTGATTTCCAAATTACTGTTTTTCTTATGGAAGTTTACCATTGGTACAAAACGCGCTTGCAAGCAACTAATACATGAAAAATGGAGCCGTTTCAAGTTCATAAAGAAAAACTAGAAACCTCAATCTCTAAATTCATCTATTATATGACCCAAGAAAACATTTTATTGACTAGAAAAAGCAAATTCAAGTTACATATGTATTCTTTTATGGTGATTACATCCATGATCAACTTTTCAAGAAATTTCACAACAAGGCTACCAACTTCAACTTAAGTTTTAGCGCTTACATAGGTGGAAAAAAATTGGTTTAGAAAAGTTGCAGGTGTTGCAGGTTTACCCTCTTAAGGCAAAAATACTGTAATATGGACACGCAGTTAAGCAAAAAGGGTTTAAGCGACAAAATCTGTTTTTCTTTTAGAAAACGTAACATTAAAAGCCATAATGAATAATGCTGGTTTACGGACATTGCGTTTACTAATAAGCTTTCCTCAACATGGGTACACTTTTTGAATCGGGGGCCCAATTTTGAAAAATTCTACTTTTTCGCTCTTTCCAACGATACTAATAAGTAATAACTCATTACGTCAACAAATGTCGCTTGAACTCTTTTTGCTTAGTAGCGTCCATATTGAAAAACTTAGGAATGTACCGGGAAAATGCCGGAAATTACCAAATATTCTTGAATATATTCTAAAAACGCATAACATATGGCAAACATATTAGCTATGATAGTGTCGTAGAAAAAACCCGGCAGTTTTTAATTATACCCCGCAAATGCATTATGCCCCAGTCTCCCTTCTGATTGTTTCCTGAGCAAGTTTTGCACAGGATAGGGAATTCCTAAGAACTGCCATGATCCCATTCCCATGATACTAACTTGTAGAACGATAAAAACTTATTTATTTACTTATCTATTTGATTTTTACATGT
>CM063109.1:28327537-28340924 GCA_031841125.1 Acanthococcus lagerstroemiae
ATGGTGCCTATTTCAACGAATTGGAAACCAGGTTTGTTGATTTTCAATGTTATTGAAACATCCCGGTTCGGTTGTGTAATGTATCATTGTATCGTGTTGGAATTATTTTAGTAATTAACGTTCTTGAACGCAGTATTGTAAAATGTTCGTATTTATTGTAGAGTACGCCTGAGTAAACGTCGTCAAAAAGTTGGCCAGCCTCAGAACATAACCAGACTGGTGGTGAAACACCGACCTTTGGACGAACGGGAATTCGAGATGCACAAACTTCGAGAACAGCAGTTGGAGGATACAAAATAAGTTAGTCTACTGAAGCCGATGAGATTCCAGGTTAGGTACTTTTTATGTACCAATATTTGGGAAACGTACCTATTGTGTTTTTTTTGTAGAATGTAGATCTGAAGTACTGAAAGAGCAGATAACCCAAATCTAATCGATGTAGGCCGACATGAAGAGAAAATTATATTACTTTACGTTGATGTTGACCTTTGATGGATCGAACATTTCGTTGGTTGTTTCCTTCTTGAAACTTGATCTTTTCAGTTGTATCTATGGGGAAAATTCGCCGAGTAGAGTATTTGATACGAATGATAGTGAGTGAACAATGTTGTGCATAACTGGAGTCCAAAAATTCCGAGCTGTTGGTTCTTTTGAATGATAGTTGATTGATGTTTTGCTCATTCTTCCTAGTGAGCTTGAGTTGCAGTTGAGTCGGTATCCCCTACTTTCCCACGTGTACGAGTTGTTGATTACCTTCATGTTACTTGATTTTAGGGTCTACTTGGTTCGTTCTTTCTCGCGTCTTTAGTAGCAAAGCTCATTCGCAATCGAGTCTGTCTTTTGGAGGTAGGACTCAAGTTCGAGAAATTATTGATACCTATTCTTGTGATCTTTTCGAATTTGGTTGTAACTATGACGCCCTTCGTTTTGTGCTCCTCACGTCGGTCCTCGTCGTGAGCTATCTGTCACTTTATTCGAATTATTGTTTTTCTGTCGGGCAACTTTCGTCTTGGCAGGTATCGCGGGATCATCAACTACTTCGGCATCACCTTCTTTGGATTCTGATATTGTAAGTTTTTCAGTGGGCATTGGCGTAACGTATTTTTTTTCGTTTCGTCGATACATAGGTTTCGGACCCTCTTGTATAAATACCAATGTATTTTCAAGGTTGGCCCAGATGCTGTAATAACACGTGATTCGCCGCTGAGATTAGTCTTTTGATTTGTGTGTATGGAAATAGCTGCAATATCACTGTTTAAAAGTTGTTTACAATTCGCGACAGAGTCACAAGTAAAAGCGAAGCGATGAAATTTTGAAATTTCTTTCGAAGTGATGTGCTTTGTTACGAAATACGAATCAATATCTTTCCGAAGTACGATAGGCTTGTTGGAATCTATTAGCTTTGTTGGAACTAGTATATTAAGTCCTTCACAATAAGACTTGTATTACATATTTAATAGCATCAGTGAAGCAGTCCGTGATCGTATGAGCGAACTTCGATTTGAACTCGCCGAAAAGCCGATCAGGAGAAAATTAGTTTGGCCAGACAGTTAAACATTTAGTTCAACGTACTCGCATGTTTTTGAATTAACGAAATATTGCAAATACCTCGCAATAATATTATTGTTGTTTTGCGCACCGCAGTTATCGGTAAAAACGATGAGGCGTTTCGTTATTCAAAAATTTGATGAATACAATTCCGAGTTTGTGCGTTCTATCCGACTGATTTACTTCCCCCCCCCCCACTGAAATGAAAGGTATTCAATCGCATATGTCATCAAGCAATGGAAATCACTTCACGTTTGCCTTCCTCGAGATATACTCAAATGCTATTTTTTCCTGTACGTTTTCTTACAACGATCTCGTGCTCTAGATGTTCTTATAGGTGGACTCTCTTTTTCTTAAAATTCATGTCTTGCTGAAAGTTGCAGGCTGACAAAACTTCCAAACCGTTTTGGAAGTATGTTCAAATCATGTTTGAGATCATATTCCCCAATCTTTCGATCTTTACCTTGATCATTTCCAGTTTGTTGATTTTTTTGTGAGCGCTGAGGTCGTTATATCTCCGGTTCTAATTGGTATAATATACTGTTCGTTTTAGTCTAAGAACCCTCAGTGAATCGAGCCCTTTCATTTCAGCTGTCAACATCCTGAATTGGTTCAGTCTGAGAAAAGTTCTAAGTCAACATTGAAATTGACTCAATCAAAATCTGAAACTAGTACAATCATCTTGTGAAATAGTAAAAAGAAAATAAGTTATTAAACTTTCATGTATAGACGTATGAGCACTGAATGACTTGAAAGTGATTCCTGTAACTAACGTATGATCCAGAATTAATGGAATGAGTTACATATTTTAAATTTCAGACACACGTGATATACTTATCGGCCTGGCTGTAGTAATTTTTTGAGAACTAAACTAGCATTGTTCGTAATTTGAATCCGAGACTGGGTGTGAGCACCAGTTTTTCCGTGGAATCTCATCTTGCCCAATTGAAAAGGATTATGTAAGGTCTTGCATTTTCTTGGATGCAAAAATTTCCCCTGGCAAGGTCCATAGACGAGTACCAGTTGTCAGTGCAGATAACACGTCACCGGCTTAGATGATTGGTTTATGGCTCAACAAGACGCATGACTATGTCTTGTGGTCGATTACTCACAGCATACGGTCTTCTTAGCTGCTGGGACCCAGTATACAATTCAAAATTGCAGGTATAAAATGTTTTGGAATTACATAAGGCGTGCATTTTCATTCCATACCGGACAAGCTTCCTGGGGATAGGCTTCCATCATTTCATCTATAGTCAAATAGTCAGTTGGCTGGTACGCCTCCAGGCAGTATTCGCGAAATTTATCGAAGACCTCCCGGATGAGGCAGAGCCTGTCGAGCCTGAGGCAGTGTTCTCGTGTTGTGTTGTCTTCGAACCGTAAAATTTCTTATCAGACATGTGAATCGGGGTCGGCTCATTACAAGACGGAATGATGACGGGAAATTCTGCTTCTATCCTTTATCATAGCCGATAGCACATTAGAATATGTAATGTCACAGATCATTCCGCTGTTGTGTGAGAGTAGAAGTTTCTCGTCACCAGGCGTGCAAGTAGCACACCTGGAATCACTAGTGAGTGCCTAAGGCTGCAGTGGAAGCTAAGTCGTCGCTTCAGAGTGATGATATGTGAAACTAGGCCGGATGAAGGGGTTTGGAAAAGGAGTTAAGGACGGTTCCTAGAAGAACGATGAAATTAAAACACTAAAACACAACATGATACCTTAATGTTCAAGACATATTTACACTACTTATTATTAAAATACGTCTTCTTTGTCTGCTGCTCCCGTTGTTGCTCTTGTTGTTTCTTACCTAACGGACATAAGAAATACAAATGCCCGTCAGTCTCTATAGAGATGTTAGTGCCGTCTCCGAAGAAGATGTGTACTGCCGCGCGAAGATGCAAAGACCAACCCCTATCGAAGTTCAATTTACAATGCTGGACTTGTGATGCCGCTCATTATGTATTGTGTCTACCGCTAGTGGGATTCAACCCTCTGTTTATATTTCTATTTCTGTGCCGTCTTAGGACCACAGATCTTGCATGTTTACATGATCGGACTTGAGTAGACCTGCCATGTATTCAGGAGCCCCAGTAATCCATATATCTCCGCTTCATATCTGCCCAGGTCGTGTCTCTTCTTGTAGTGGCAATGTTGGCTCGAGATCCTTTTATCTTTTGATTGGTCCACAGCATATCTTCGGATACTAGTAGCTGTGTTTCCTTGCTGGTCGTATGCTGTGACCATAGGGCATCTCAAGGTCATACGCACGCTAGTGCCAGCAGCTGCACGACTAGCCACCGGATTTCGATGATTATATTTTTCTGCGTCGTTTTAAAATCCGATAATTTTATTCGCGCTGGTTTAGTTTTCGCTGAAACCTTCTGAGCCGCACGGTTTTTGAGTACCGTTTTTCCAGATTCGTTAGGAATCCGTCTGGCGTGTCTCCGTCAATGATTTGCAACACTTCCGTGGTAACACGACTCATTAAAACAACCGACGCTGTATTTCGTATCTTTGTACTCACCGTATCATTAAACGCACTATCCAAACCTTCCGCGCGTAGATACTGCATAACACGTTGTTTCCATATTGAAAAATTCTTACCATTGAAAACAAGATGTTTCTGTACATTAGAATCCAACTTCGCACACGTGCTGGTCGTTTCCGTTTGCAGAAGAAAACCGCCGTCGGCTTGAACGTCGCCCGTCTGAGGTTAATCGCTGCCGTTGAAACTTCACCAAACACATTGGTCGTAATATAATACTTCACATTTGGAAATGGCTTGTGGGTTGCCATCATCAACACTATTCGCTATCGGAATCAATAAAGTCTTCACTTTGATGGTCTTCGGTTTCACTCATATTTCCGTCCTGGAAATCTTCTCTGCTGTTTTAAGGCCTCGGCAACATCGCGTCGACCTCTTCTTCACGATCTTCAGTATGGCTTTCACGGCGCTGCATGTTTATTTTCTAATAAATTTGTTCGAAGTAATTGAAACTTATGCATTGAAATGAGAATGTGCAAGACGTATATTGCTATAGAAAGTGGAAAATGAAGGTAAGTCTGTGTTCCTCGTTTGCTAATCAATGTAATTGTAATACAAGTTGTGTCGGATGCGATGCCAACTCGCACCATACTATCTTGGGGAGTACAGGCACAAATCTGAGAGGGAAAGGGCTAGTAGACTACCTTGCGACACAGGATCTGCTTGTTCTAAATGAGGGAAGCAAACCAACGTTTGTCACAAAAGTAAGGCAAGAAGTTATAGACATAACACTCTGTAATTCCAAACTTAGGGACCGAGTCCAGGGATGGAGAGTGTTGGACGAACCATCTTTATCGGATCACCGATGCATCCAATACCAGATTCGGGCATCTAAGGAGGAACACAGAGCTATTAGGAACCCTAGGAAAACAAACTGGGGAGGCTTCAAGAATGACTTAGAAAGACTGACAAGTTACAACTGGCAACGGATTCAGAAAGTAGACGACCTGGAAGCACAAGCCAACATACTGGATGGTGCACTCAGGGACGCCTACGAGAAGAACTGTATCTGGTGGACAGCAGAATTGGGGAAACGTAGGAAAGACACTCGAAGAAGGCTGAGGGCTGCACTGAAAAATAATACACCGGCTTACTGGGAATTATATCATGAGGCCCAAAAAGCATATAAAAAGGCGGTAAAGCAAGCCAAAACAGAGGGGTGGAGACGTTTCTGCGAATCTATAGAAAAGATACCGGAGACGGCACGCCTGCAAAAACTTCTCAGTAAGGAAAGGTGGGTGGAAGAGGGGCCGCTCGAACTCCCGACAGGTGGTTTCTCCACCACCCCGAGAGAGGCAATAGAGCACCTCATTGACACGCACTTTCCGGGAGCAAAAATTATGGAAAACACACAGCCGCAACCAGGAGCCAACTGTGTGCAAAAAGGAACAGATTGGGAAACGGCGAAGGGGGTGGTTACACCAGACAGGTTATGTTGGGCGGTAAACACATTCTCGCCGTACAAAGCACCGGGCCCAGATGGAATCTACCCAGTCTGCCTACAGACAGGACTAGAGACCATAATGGTAACGTTCATTAGGGTCCTCAGGGCATCATTAGCCCTATGGCACATTCCAAAATCGTGGAGGGGTGTGAGAGTGGTGTTTTTGCCTAAACCAGGCAGAGACCCCTGTAAGGCCAAATTCTACAGGCCGATAAGTCTCTCATCATTCATGATAAAAACCATGGAAAGGCTGATAGACAGGCACCTAAGAGAGGTTACCCTGAAAAGATTCCCACTAAATGAGAACCAGCATGCATATAGGGCAGGCAAATCAGTAGAGTCATCGCTGCACTCACTTGTTACAGCAATTGAGAGAGGGATGACTGGCGGAGATTATGTCCTGGCAACATTCATGGATATACAGGGAGCGTTTGACGCGACCTCTCATGAATCCATAGAAACAGCCCTGAGGGAAAGGGAAGTGAAGGAAAGCTTAATAAACTGGATTGTATATATGCTAAAAGGCAGGGAGATCCGGATAACATACTAACAAGAACGGATCCTTGCAACTACCATCAGGGGCTGCCCACAAGGGGGAGTACTCTCTCCCCTACTGTGGAGCCTGGTGGCCGACAGCTTGCTGGAGGAGTTAGATGGGCAAAAAATATACACACAGGGCTATGCTGATGATTTGGCTGTGGTGGTAACCGGCAAATTTCCGGGAACCATCGCCGAGATAATGCATTGGGGACTCCGATGTGTGGAAAAATGGTGTGTGAAAAAGGGGTTATCGATAAACAGTGTAACGTGGCTTGGTGGCCAAGTGGATTCGAACGCTGCCTCCTAAACCACGGAATGTGGGTTCGAATCCCTGTAGGGAAGGCGAATTTTCAAGATTAAAAACATTAAAAGAAAATAACAGAATACAAGAATATATGAAAAACTTTAACATTCGACCAAGCCACACCAGCAGTAGCAAGAGGTGGAGTTCAATTTCATTGTTCTGCCGGAATTCAAAAAGACTGCAATTGGGTTAGCCACACCTATAGACTTAATTTTTTTTCACGCAATTCCCCAAGCACTTGCCGGGCCCCGAGGCCAAGATGAGGCCGGTTGCCCGGTTAGACCCACCGGGAGGGGGCGCTGCTTACCGGGAGTTTGGGGTCATCTGTTACAATGTTACAGTCATTATGCTTCATATAGGTTTCGCAGACATGATTGTTTTTGTGATATAATTGTGAAGATGTTCTGTAACCATTTTTCGAGTGTTTCCTTCAGGATGTGGGAGGGAGACTGTAGCACCTGTTGGCTTATCAGCAGTTAACCCCTTCTTCCACTCTCTTCATCCATCGTTGTGGTGCGGTTTCTCTCTTCCTCCTGATGGTATCTTCTTCGTCTATGTGAGTAGAGGGGGGGCATCCCTTTGGTGCCCTGCCTCTATGAGGAGGTGGTGTCATGCTCGTCGCCCTACGTACTTAGGACTTTTTTTTGCAGTGTTATTTCCAGTATTCTGGAGGGGGAGATTGTAGCGTCTGGTGGCTTATCAACAGCCTCCCCCATGATCCCATTCACTCTTCTCTTCATGGTCATCTGTTCTAAGTTCCTTGTTGTCCATTGATTCACTTGGTCTTCGAGATCCGTTGTTGGCTTCCATATAGTTGTGAGTAGATGGGGGCTGCGCCCCTTTGGTGCCCTGCCTCAAAGAGGAGGTGGAGGTAATCTCAACACCCTACTTACTAAGGCCTTACCTACTCAGGTACGCAGCCCCACCACCCGTGGTTGGTGGCCCTCATGTTCTTTCGTTAGTACACTTCTCTCTTGCCATCTCAGCCTCCCATAGCTTCTTGATGGTGCGGCATGTGTAAGAAAGGCACTTGGGTCTTTAAACATCCAAGGCTTCAGGCCGGCCAGCTGCGTGTAGTGGGCAGTGCAGCAGTACATGCTCTACCGTTTCAAGCTGCCCGCTCTCGCATTGTCTGGTATAGGCTTCTTCGCTCTCCTCAATTCTGGTAGGAGCCCTTTTAGAAAACAGTAATCTGGGTCTTTGTTCCGTTCATCTTTTTCCAATTTCTGTTTGAATTGTGAAACCTTCTTCTCCTCAAGTTGCAGAACTTTATCAGATCTCTTCATACTATGCCGGTTCCCACTGGTCCCGGAAGCAGTGCCATTGGAAATTACGCTGCTGGGAGTCTGTGAGACCACATCATTACCTAGTAACAATATAAACGTACGTGAAGATACTTGTAAACAAAGACGTCCCATGAAACAATACGTGACAGATTTCATTACCTGGTGCACTGTCGTTCTCAATGTTAGGACGGATGAAGTCTTCTTCTTCCACTTCTATTTTGTGAATGTTTCGGAATTTGTCGGCTGGTACTGATATGATAGGTCGCGTATTCTACAAGTTCATTCATTCGTTATTTTTCTATTCATGGGTAGGTACATTCTGTATAAAGAATTCCTTTGAAGGTCAACTTTACTTACTTCGACTTGAGCCACGTGCTGATCTAAACTAGCCGACGTTTTTTGCGGCTGAATAGTATTGCGTAGAAACCATAAGGGTTGGAAAAATTGCCAGGACCCACTGTACCACTCAATTCCAACTTCATCCAACGCGTCCTGCCCACTACGTGGCTTCCGCATTTTTTTCAACTCCCGGGCAAACTGATCGCGCAAGCCGCGCCACATTCCTTTTGCTGCTTCATCTGCAATTTCATCATCAACATTCTCGTTCAATTGCATTCAAGTCTTCGTTCTCCACAAAGTAAAGAACAGTACTTACAATCAGCCAGGCCGACTTAACTGGCAATCTGCGTCCACAAAAGGTTTTTCAGGGCTTGCTTCTTAGACTTGAAAATTGGACTGCGTTGGTTCCATAGAACCTCCTGCCCCTCCACCAGCTCAATTAATTTGGATTTTTGTGAAATTTCTTGCTCCATGATGACGAAAAGACAAAACGAAAATGAAAAGTAAACGCAAACTGTGAAAATCAGTGAATCAGACAATACACAGTACACACTACACACTTAATTCTCGCGCTCAGTTGATAAAGAAAGTAAATAAAACAAGAAACAACAAATGAAGACATATAATTATGTAAGAAGGGCCTCGTTCAATGTATTTCTTACAGGATGGAGGCCCTTCTTACAGATACGTCTTCAAATGAATAACGAAGAATGAACACACTAAACCGCAAAAACATGCGACAACTTCAAAATATTTTGTTGTTGTTACTAAGCCGTCCGACAAGGTTGCTCTCATTGGTTCACCAGAGTCATGTGACGTTGCATGTCGCATGTCACATCTTATGTAGCGAAGCCCATAGACACATATTAGATACTCACTCTCTCGTATGTTTTTTATCGTCAGATTAGTTACTGCTTACTCCTGTACAAGTTATTTATTATTCTTCAAGTTGTTCAGTACTCAGACGTTATCAAGTGGTAATATGGATGGCGATTCTGTCGTAGTTTGTAGTTTTGTAGGATGTTTATTATTGATGAATATAGAGTGCGTTAATGTTAAGCATAATTCAGACGATATGAATTGCAGCATTTGCCGACCCTAGTCATGCAGCATTGCTGCTTGTTTTATTTTATTTTATTTATTCTTCAAGTTGTTCAGTACTCAGACGTTATCAAGTGGTAATATGGATGGCGATTCTGTCGTAGTTCATCGTAGTTTTGTAGGATGTTTATTATTGATGAATATAGAGTGCGTTAATGTTTAGCAGAATTCAGACGATAGGAATTGCAGCATTTGCCGACCCTAGTCGTGCAGCATTGCTGCTTGTTCCATTTCTACTCATTCAAGTTACAAGAAACAAATTTAGATTAGCTACTCTCGACTAACAAGTAACAATTTTGTATTCTGTATCACACAAGTCATGACCATAGCTCATCATTATCCTGATAATATTGAAATCGTATTCGTAATTTTCATAAAGTCATCGTTGATCCGACAAAACAATTCACACAACGAAACAATGTAAAGCATACATACAAGATACACTAAGCAACTAAGTAAAGCAATACGTCCCAGAAAGCTAAAAAGACAACACCGCCCCCCCCCCCATAATTTTGACTCTCCAGACAAAATTACAACTTACAAAACGTATAAATACATTCGTCTCATAGAACAATTCAACTCAACTAATACTAAGACAAATTTTATTAACCGTTACATCAAAATTGAGTTATTCTAACACATTCTTCGTTAACGAGACAATTTTGTCTCTACTAAGTGGCTTTGTAAACAGATCAGCCACATTCTCCACAGAACTAACTTTAACCAACATAATTTCTCCTTTTTCTACAGCCTCTCGCGTGTTGTGAAAAGAAACATCAACATGCCTAGTTTGTCTTGTTGCACTCGTAGTTGTAATTGCAATAACCGCTGAACTGCCGCATAGTACCTTAGAAAAACTTAACTGAAAACCTAAGGATCGCAGCAGATTTCTTAATCCACAAACCTCACTAACCCCATCACTCAAACTTACATACTCCGCTTCTCCTGAGCTAATTGTGACACAACGTTGCTTTCTTGTTCTCCAAGACACTGGATTCCCAAACACAAACGCTATACAACCTCCTGTCGACTTTCTGTCCACTCGATCACCAGCAAAATCTGAATCCACATACAGCATCAGAATATCCTCGGAACTCGAATAAAATAATAAACTCAAAGACTTTGTGCCTTTTAAATACCTCAGCACCTGTTTGATGCTCGCAATTTATGTCTTTGTCGGGCTTATTTGGAACCTCAACAAGTAATTCACCAAATACGTGATGTCCAGTCGCGTCCACTGAGCTATGTACAGTAGAGAACCTATCATTTCTCTACAATTACGTTCCAGAGTCATATCAACCTCGTCATTTGCAAGAGCAGGATTATTCTCGAATGGCGTCATTGCAGAATTTGCTTCAGACAACCCGAACCGATCCAGAATACTACTTATGTAGTCTGACTGACTCAACGTGATTTTGTCACCGTCACGAAACACGTTTACATTCAAAAACGTTGATACCTGACCTATAGGTCCTTTGTTACAAAGTTCTCTTTCAATAAATCTAAGACAGACTCAATCATCATATTGTCGTATCCAGTCAGCAAAATATTATCCACATAAACTGTTAGTGTACATTTCAATCTATTGTCAGAGCACACAAAAATAGTGGAATCAAATATTGACACCACCAACCCTATCTTGAGTAAAATACGCTTCAACTCTTTGTACCATATTTTCGGCGCTTTAAGTAGCCCATACAACGCTCTCAACAATAACCATGTCGGATCTTTAAACTCGTTCTCTTTGTACACTACACCTTCTGGTGGTTCAACAAAAATCTCTGTGTCCAGTTTACCATATGAAAACGCTCCTCGTATGTCTACATGTCTAACTTGCCAACTATATTTACTTGCAATGCTCAAAAACACTTTCACATTCTCGGGTCTTGTTACAGGAGCATACAATTCTTTGATACCATACACAGCATTTTCCATGTACCCTAACACAACTAGTCTAGCTCTGAACGCTCCATCTACTTTCTTTCTAAAAATCCATTTCAACTTCAATAGCTTTTGGGCCTTTGGTCGTTCAACTACTTTGTAAGCATTCATAACCTTCAAATTGTTCAACTCGTCGTAAATCGCCTCTTTCCAGAATTCTTGTTCTACACTATTAATTACATCGTTAAATGTCAAACTCGTTACGTTTTCCGTTAGCAGAGCACACTCTACCATATGCGAGACATACTTGGGACACTTTTGAAATCTAAATGCTTGTAACTTTTGAACTAATTTATGGAAAAATGTGGTCAAGGTCTTAAAAGTTGGGTCTTGCTTTCCTCTGTACATTATGATAAAAAAGTTTTTTCCATGTTGGCTACAATTTTTTATTTTTTTAAAAGTAGGTGTCCCAAGTTAGTTTTATAAAAAAAGTAACTTGGGACACTCATTCTTTTAAATGTTTGAATCAAGTTATATGCTGCATTGGCTAACTTGGGACACTCTAAATTTAAAACTAGAAAGTTCCCCCCTCCCATCACTCAATTTTCAGTCATTTTCAACAAGAAAAACATGTATTTTCACAAATTTTTATTAGGAAAACAAATCTCAGGCTTACAAAATAAGCACAAGAGTATACATTTCTTCAAATCAGTTTTTTAATTAAAAAGAAATATCATAATAACAATACCTCTCAAAAATTCAAGTACCAGTAACTTACAAAAAAATGACAGTGAAACAACACAGTAAGTTATGATCTAGAATTTTGTACTTAGTAGTTAAAAAGTAGGGAAATTTTTAAATTCTTAAGTAAGTAGGTAGGTAATACAAAGTAAGGATAGTTTAGGTGCCCATCATTGTAAGACTAGAAGGAATCACTTCTGCTGATCCACTTCCTCCAAAAAACTCTTTTGAAATAGAATGAGAAAAAGAACAGAAAAAAAAAAGAAACTCTTAATAATAATAACAATGGTAATAGTAATAATGAGAACAATGAAAAAAAAATCACCAGTAACTCAGATTCAAATAAGTAGGTACCATACAGAAAACAAAATGAAAACAAAATTTTTTAACAATTTGAGACCACAAAAATAACATAGTAGGTACAAGTCAGACTTGGGTAAAATACTTAATTTTTAAGTGCTTGAGCAATAAGTAAGTAGTAGGTAGGTAATGACTATAAGAATTTACTCCAATTCTTCGTATGGAGTATCACCAGTAAAATAATATTTTCCTCGAACTATTTTTTGAACTTCCAATTCCTGTTCACTAATTTGATCGGCATCGAGGAACCATTTATCTGGAATAACTGGAAATTGGAAGTAGTAGACTGTATCACCATTACTATCGACAATTCTTTTTTTCCGGAGGAATGAAACTTCGAATTGGGAGTTTTGTTTACCGCTCTTGCAACGAAGAACGTGCCCATCAAATTGACGAATAGTCTCTTTGGTGGTCCCAAAAGTGTAAATCATTTTTCCTAGCACAAAACTGCCATCCTCAATTACAAGAGGTGTTTCATCAACAGCCTCTGTAGCACCCTCTCCACTGACCGAATTTTCCTCTGAAGCGTCACTTTCAGATGAGCTGTCACTATCAGATGAGGAATCACTTCCAGAAGTTGCATCAACATTAGAATCTTCTGAAGCATCTTCTGAGCCCTTTGAATCTGTGTCACCATCATTAGATTCTTCTTCGGTTAAAGAGCTAACAAGGTCTTGTCCTGGAGCAACTCTCAATTTTTTTAGACGAGGGACATATGCCTCAGCTCGCCTTTTTTCTAAAGGAACACTAAAAGCCTTAGTCCAGCTCTCTTCCATGCCATCAGTATTTTCTTCTCTTCTTGGAACTTTCTTAAGAACTTGTTCTCTGTTTACTGGGTAGATACCTGAGCCTCGGAAACCACCATTAATATTTTTCTCGCCGTGTAAATCTTTTTCTAGTTCAATTAATGCATTTCTCAGCACAGAAGGAAACTTATCCTTAGGCAGTGCTCCCTTGTATTTCTCTTTAAACTTTTTGACAAATGTGCGCCATACTGCCTTTAAACCTCTGAAATATCCAACATCCAATGGTTACGTGTCCCCAGTAGTATTAGGCGGTAAAAGTACAAATTGAATGTTGTACTTTTTGCATAATGATAGTACAGTTAATGATGTGTGGGCAGCCAAATTGTCGCCAAGTAGTATTTTTTTTTTTTAGATGAAGTCGCATCCAATTTTTTACAATATGGAACAATAATTCGTTGAAACCAATTTTCGAATATCATTGAATTAAACCATCCACTCTTTGAATTATCGTAACAAGTCCCTTTAGGTCCACCTTCTTGCCAAGTTAAG
>CM063109.1:28341424-28381424 GCA_031841125.1 Acanthococcus lagerstroemiae
GACTCTTAAAAACATCTTCAATACTGGTAGTAAAAAGTTTTTGGGATCTTGACCATTTAGCTACATTTACCATCCCTGAGCCAATAGCAGAATAGTTGTAACTGAACACCTTCAAGACACACTGTTACTCCAATATCCAACTGTTGCAGCAAGCAGCCAGCAGCTTCTCTACATGCCTCCCAACAACCTTCCACTAAACCATAGATGATTGTTTACACAAACACATAGTAGAAGCAACGAGCGTCCTCTGTTCACCCACAAGTGTAACAGTGGACTCGACCAACTGGGTTATGAACCTTTTGTACGTGATAATTGAAGTTTTTTTATTTTCTATTCTATTTGCGCAGATTGATTTTTTCAATATTATTATTTTTCTTCTTCTTCGTGTGTTGATCAATGCCACCAAAAAAGAAAGATTTGAAAAATGGCATTGAAGAACTAGTTACGAGCATAAGCAATGAGAATGGTGAGCAGGAAGACCACGTGTTACAAGAAACGCCAATGGAAACCGAAGCATTTGAGAAGCGAAAACCCGTACAATCTACACCCACTTTTAAAACGTACTATTACTCCATTCTCCACAAGAAGTTATTAACGGCCAAACCGAATCTTAATATTTCAATATTGAATCATCAAAACACTTCTTTTGACTTCTAGACTCTGCGCAGCTTTTTGATATTAAATGCCAACAAAAAGAGCAGACTTTCAGGAATGCACTTGCATGGATTTAGTTAGGGCTCTATAAACTTCATATAGGGTATACTCAGCCACCATTTTTATCTTTCCATTCCCTGCGCAACCTCAATAGTAGGTTGCGAAGCGTTCTGTAATGCGTTCGCTCACTACTGGAAAAAGTAAGAATCAAAATGGAGGATAAGTATGCCCATACAAAGTTTCTAGAGCCTTAATTTGATTGTGTAACCGAATGGCTGGAAAAAAGGCCCATAATAACACTAGATTTGGGTCATATTCATCATGCATAACCGTATACGACAACACACAAAGCATGAATGTAGGGCAGTCAACGAAATTCGGTAGAGAGAATCTTAGCATTGGAGTCATAATTTCCAGGGATGCGGAAGCCGAACGATACACCTTCCACCTCCGGCTTCTAGCCTCCAATTCTCATCTAGCTTCTTGCTTCTAGCTTCCAGCCTCAGTATATGAACTTCTAACTTCCAATTTTTTCGGCTTCCGGCTTCTAGCTTTCAGGTTTTGTTTTTTTTTCTATTTATTCTCACCATTTCACTTTCACTTATCTGTTTTTCTTCTACTTTCTTAGACAAAAAACCATAAAAAACAATTTTCATAAAATTGTAAGAAGCCGATTGGCTCCGCTTCCGACTTCCAGCTTTTAACTCATTCAGCTTCCAACTTCTGGTTTCTCAAAATAATCCTAAAACTGCAAAAACTTCCTGCTCCTGACTTCTAGCTACAGACTTCTCCGCATCTTTGATAATTTCACAACCGAAGAACCACCTGTCTACGAAAAAGGACCTAAAGTCTGGTCCAATTAAGACACATAACTGGCTACTTGCAATACATATCGATATATGGGTTTTTTTAAGTTGGAGGGGAAGGACGAGCTCAAGAACACGTTATCAGCGCCGTGAAAAAATTTCTTAACTGGACCAGACTTTACAATACCACAATTCTAGGTCTATTTTCCCGATACAGCTAAATGCGAGAGATCAAAGTACAGTGCAAACTGTGAAGGAGATTCGAGGCAAGGAAAGAAGCCGCGTATGGTGATCTGAGACCTAGAAACTGCCCGAGGCTGAAAATGGAAAACGATGATGTCATTATCGTTTTCCCATTTCCCGGCGGTAATGCTCGCTTTTTCGAGGCTTCAAATCACGGTACACATTAATTTCCTTCCCACATTATTCACAAATCTTAAGAATCATTTAATCATGTACACTACGACCTCAAAATAGTGGAAGAAGAATTTTTAGACCTGTTAGAACACATTTTGGAATCGTGACGGTGTTACTTGTCATGCCCCTTTCGCTCCAAAAACTAGGCAGTTTCCGGATAATCAAATCAAATTTATATCCCAAACTGGCCCATACTAATTTTGTTGGCCAATTATTAGGAAATGGCCTGGTATTTTCTGTTGTGATTCAAGATACCGTACACGAAACATTTGGCGCAGCTAATTCTAAAATGCCAAGACAGAAAGAAAGAGACCGACTGTAGCACGGAAGGACATTGTTACATGGATATATCGACCAGGCTAGAGTACCTGGAAACACCCGAGTATTAATATTCGCCATTTTCCGTCGCTTGGTGTCCGATGGAAAATGGCGGATGTCAATCTGGTGTTTCTAGGCGCTCTAGTTCAGGCGACTGCGTAGACGCGCATACGGGCATACGCACCTTCCAATGCCTTCACCAATCGTCCATTCTCGGCATCGCTCGGCACTCTCCGGTCAGCTGATCAAAACGCAATGGAACGAATGACCGCGTAAAGAGGAATACGTAACTACATCACGATGGTAACACGTTTTTCGGCAGAACATTTTCTGCGGAATATTTAACTCTTTTGAGTGCCAAACCAATAGACATATTCATACCAAAAATATCCTATGTACCATTCTACAATTATGGGCGAACGAAGTTGAGGATTTTTTTTGGAAAATGACTTAGGTTAGGTCTCGTTGGAAAACCAAGCACATTCTCTTTGTTTTCAACGTTCACTCGTAACCCCTCCCCTCCCCAATGAAGAGGCTTCAAAAAAAGGGAATTTTCTTTTCCCAAATCTCAGGAAATCTTTCGAGTCGACAAACTATTTTTGTTTCGCATGTTCTGAACGTTAAATCTGATTAGAAATAATATTACTTATTTTCCAACAGGTCATTATTGAGGAAATTTGTGTGTCCTGCTGTTCACGCCTTCAAGATCAGAACTTCAGATTCTAACGACAGTTAATACACACACCATTTTAAAGCAAAATGAACTGAATGACTTGCTTAAATGAACTTCAAATCAGGAGGGAATTTTGACACCTCCAAAACTGAAACCTGCATCCATCAATAGTCATTAGGTCCTTACAAAGCGCGGGTGGCAACATTTCAAATTCACTTCCTATACCAAACTATCTACCGCGAGCACGGTGCGTCGTATAAAGGAAATAACATTATCAATCTTGTAAATACATACGTTAATAATAACCTTGAATGGCAGTCCGACGATTACACGCAGCATCGCACCGAGCAAATTAAATTTTCTAAAAATCGAACAGAAAATAGTTGATAATTTATCAACGACAGTGTAAATCGCATTTTTCGAAGAAAATTAACTTATATATCGATAAGACGAACTATTTTTTAGATTTCTTTGCGTTACGTTGTTTCTTTTTCACTGGCTTAAAAGAGTACCATATTAAATAATGGATCTTAAAAACTCATTTCTATACAAATAAAATGATAGATAAAATTCTATAACAAAATACAAGTTGAACAATGCTTATAAGATTAAGATTAAAAAAAGAGAAAAAAAAACGACAAAGAATAAAACAGATTGAACAACAACAGGATAGTTACAAAATGAAACAATAATTACCAATAAATAAATAATTAACAACTTAATTAGTAGTTTCGTGAGCGTATTTACATTTTGTCATTTTTTTCTTTCTATAATTATAAATTATGTAGGTAGTACTGTACGCAAGCGATCACAAGATGCTGTTCGCGAGTTCTGAACTCAGCTCATTTTTTTGTTTCTTTCTTCACAATACCAAAAAAAAAAAACCCGAGAACTTTACAATAACAACGAGAAGCGTATAAAAATCAACTAAATTAACGAAAGATACACCTACAAATTTAAAACGTTACACGACGAACTTTCATCTGGGTTAGCGTTTTTTATGATTTTATACCTCAAATTTTAAATTAAATTATTACAAAAATAAAAATGAAAGATGTGCATCACTTAAAAACAATATTAGAACAAAATGTATATAAAAAAATAAATAAAAACAGAATCGTTAAGTACGTCAATATTTACGAGAACGGGCGAAATAAAAATACGTGATGACGTTTAAAACCAAGTGAAAAACTAGAAAGAAAAAAAAAGATAGAAAAAAAAAGAAATAAATAAATAACGAAAAGAAAAAAGAAATTAGCTTTAAATACACGTATCAACGTGTAAGATACACACGAAATCTTACATAAACGATGAATGTTTTATTGCAACTGGGCACACGGGTTTGTAATTTCGTTCCATCCCTCGTTTCTCATATTCGACAGAATAAATCGATAGTCGAGGTTAATATTTAATTTATAAACCTGTGACTAAAACAAACAACTTTAGAATCTTCACTGTATAACGTTTTACAGTACCTGTAATCGATAAACGAGGGGGGGGGGAGGAGAAAGAAAACCGAAATCATGTCTTGTATACAATAATGCTTCCTGCTTTCGTGTAAGATACACGCCGAATGAACAACGTGCTTCAGGTGCAGAGTTCAAACAACTGAATTGGAAAATTGCTCATTAGTTAGACAAGATGGTTCGAAGAACATCGAAAACAGTTCAACTTAAATACGCCCAACAGTACACTTCCAACTTCAAAATGTCAACAGTTTCAAAATATCTCAGGCCGTACTTACTCGATTGCCAACAACCTTACACGTTCGAGATTGATTGCCAGGGACGTACTGAAGAGAAACTGGGAGTAGGGGGTAAGAGAAACCAACATTTTCTCAGAGGTAAGTCTCGTCCTGAGTCTTTCTGTACTAATTTGAGTTGTACGTACAGCCGAAATGTCTCCAAACGTCTAATTTCTAAAATTCTCTGAGGGTCATTGATTTTTCAACTGAAACCGACTGACAACCGTGTGGGGAGGAGGCTTCCCTTGATACGCCTCTGTTGATAGCATGTCGCCTTATAATACCTATTTCCAAGATCAATAATTCAAAAAAGGAGGAAATGGCTCTACTACACGTACATATACTATTTATAAACACGAGCTTTTTCATACCATCTTTCACAGGATTTACGTAGCCCTGAAAATACGTGTGTTGATACACCCAAGAAACCAATCGTTTTCTGTCTTGCTGAAAGAAAGACGTCCCTGTTCACCTGTCGCATGTGGTGGAAAATGATCTAAGGAGAAGTGCACCAACCATAAAACAATGTACCGCTTTATAGGGTCGTATTTTTCGTCGAAAATCTCAGGCCTACATTCGGTTGCGGGGCTGTTAACACGGGTCGATGGTAGAAACGACAACCAACAGTAAGGAAAACAAGTTTCCAGCAAGTTTCCTAGAATTAAGTTTTTTTTTTTGTTTTTTTTTGCATTAATAGACACGAGCTCTAACAGCACTGCAGAACAGAAGAGAAAAACTATTACCTCAGTGAATACAAAATTTAGAGGAAGTAATTCGTTATTTGCGAGTGTAGCCTAACAGAAGGCATCGAGACCTATAAGAATATGTACTAAACTCATTTTAGTCAAAATGTCACTTAGGTCAAGTGTGCATGAAACACTCAATGTACTAACAAAAATGAAGGACTTTTCAATTTTTTTTTTTAATTTCAGCACTTTTAGGACCTACTTTCGAAGTTTAGGACTTTTCAGCACCAGTAGACAAACTGAAACGCCAACGGCAGGGCAAATAACCCGCAGAAAGTTGATGGCCTCTTTTTAGATTTTGGGGCAGAAAGTCAGTCAGTTGCCTCTTTTTGGATTTTTGGTTTAGCATTTCCAATTTTGCCCCAATCTGCTCGTCATAGAAAAGTGACCCCCGCCCCCCAATGTAGTCACATTACGGACCAGCGCCAGGGTAGACAAATACTAGACGATAATCTGAGAATATCATCAACATAGGCATAGTCTCACAATATTCTCAAGCACCTCAAGTACGCAACGTTTTTTGAACATTTTTCCTGAATTTCTATTTAGAATGATGCCAGAGGCTTGATACTGTCCACAGATCCAATAGTCTCTCATGTTTGCCCATTTCAAACTTTTTTTCTCTTTTTTCACTTAGTGGAGCGTATGGCGATGCACGCGTGCCAAAGTGGTTCCCCAGGCACACCCTTTCGAATATCGCGTCGGTGACTGGAGGGAACCCACTTCTACGATACAAAATTATTTTCGGACAATGTCATTAGGAATGTCTCGCAAAAAGAACCTAAACTTACAAATACGTCAGTTTTCCAGGTCGCAATTTGAACGGAGTTATCAGTCACGTTCATAAACTTAAATCTTTTGCTCGTTATGAGTCCATTTGTTACTCGTTAGGAGATAGAAGAACGAAATATTTAAACCAAGACAGTCGAAGATCAAAATATAGTACTGCCATAGTAAATCTCACAATTTGCATCTGAATTTGAAGATCAAGAAATCATTCCTCAGATAATCCGGAGACGGAACATGGCAAGAAACAAAATTATCAATCATGTTTCATCTTGTTATCTTATCATTCAAATTTATTGACTTTTAAATTTGACAATTTACAATTTGCGTATTGGTTTAATTAGTCTGCTTCAGAGAAGCCGTAATCCAAAAATTTAACGAAAACAGAAAATGCTCGAAAAGGATGAGAATATTCTTCATCATTTTTCAGAAAGTAGTTTTTTGAGATTTTACTGACCTAAGAATATTCAGAGAATATTCTCAATAATTTGGGCTAGAGAATACGTACAGTTCATGCTTATTTTCTCCAAGCTAATTTCCTAAGAATACGATGCTTCTAAACCAGTATCGAATTTAACATTTTAACCTCTTAAATGATTGATATTTTTTCGCTAAAATGTTAGAAGAATTCCTACTTTTTTTCCTTGCTGATTATCACATTCTATAGTTGATAAGACCCCCCCCCCCTCGCGTATCGCTTATATTTACGACCTCCCAAACCATAGAAAAATAATTTGAATCTTGGAGACCAAAACTGACTTGAAAGTGCAAAATGACAGATTTATTGGTCATTATGTAAATTGATGATGAAAAAAGTCAAAATGAAGTTTTTTTTCGTACTTTTTTGCAAACAGTAGAACACAGAGGATACAGAAAAACAAAAAATGGGCAGAACAAACACAAACTAAAATAACATCAAAATCGTAACGTTGTTTTCAAAAGTTACAAAAAAATTGTCAAAACTAGTTTTCAACTCTACAGCACGTGATAAGCTTCGGACATCACGTCTGAAAGTCACGCAAGATATTTCCGTCATTATGCACTTTCAGAGACATATATTCGTCACTGTCAGCTAAGGGGTTAAAACAATCGGCGAGGAGATTCAATTTCAATATACATCCCTCTCTCGATACATAATCCTAGAAATCTTATCCAATTTTACAATCAACCCGAATCAGTCCCCAAAATTCACTGTTTCCACTCATTTTGGATTTCAATGATGAAATGGAAAATTTTCATTTTCCTGTTTCAAATTTGGGCTACACTGAATGGAATTAGATCGAAAATGTAGCTCGTATCTGAATACAGCGATATGATGATTCCCAAATGTCGATAGCTCGATCCATTTTGAAAGATTAATGAATGTTTGTCTATTCCGAGCTCTCATTTCGGAATTTGATACTCTGGAGAATAGAAAAGTGCAGCGTCGAAAACTTAATAAGGTTATTCGAAACCAGTTAGCTGAAAAATTGCTTTTATACTTAATTAGAGCTTTGATAAATGAACTTAGCGAATGTTGAGAATTTCGAATATTGAATTCCTGCGCCAATCTACATCGCACGAAAGATCTGACGAAATTGTCAAATTCAGCGACCCAAGAAACCCTCACTTCGATATTTCATTCGATTCCCGACGTAAAATCCATTTGACCTACTTCGAAATTCATAGTCTGGAGCCCAAATCAGGGTCGGGTTCAAAATCAGTTGGGATATTCGAAATCAGAGACCAAATAAACTCTTATTTTGTTGCTTTTTACAATTTTTCTGTGTGAAGTCAAGTCTGCCCATTTTCGAGTTGAATTATGAACGGTGGAGAGGGGGGGGGGAGTCTGCGAGAAAATACTTGCATCAAGCTTTCGAGTGAAGTTTGCCCATTTCCAGAGTGAAATTTTGGAGTTTAGGGCAAAGATCGGAGTCGGGTAGAAAATCGGATATGTTCGAAATCAGCTATTTAGCTACTTTTCTCCACATTCCGAGAGAAGTTTGGCCATTTTCGTGTTAAATTCTGAATGGGAGTGGGGGGATTGAAAATCTGACAAGATGTTCGGAATCAAAAACACAAAACCCCGAACGTCTATACTTTACAGAAGACTCCGAGTCAAATTCACCCATTTTCAAAGTGAAATTTAGAATTTTGGGCTAAGATACGAGTCGGATGGAAAATCGTATACCTTCGAAATCGGCGTCCCGAGAAACCTCCAACTTTCCAATATTTTACTTATAACACAACGATTGTGATTTCAAAATTCGAATTCTAGTTTCCAAAGTGGATCTTGAGACTTGTGGAGCCGGTACATAGTACATACCCAGGCGGTTAATCTCAGCGTACTCTGCAGCCGAAACAGAAAACTTTTCAACATGGTCTCTATGCTGAACTTGAGTATGCTCATTCTTAGGTATTTCCTGTATTAATAATTTCGACTGCTTCACTGTCCGAAGACCTACACCGTTTTCCCAAAAGGTCTATAGTTTCACACGGGTACAAAAAAGATCCGCCACTTCAACGGTAGAATGCCAGTTCAGAAATCTGTCATACCTCAAGAATTCCAAAGTTTTTGAAATTTGATCAGGTTTTCAATCCTACATTCCAGACACACACTAGAATCATGTGGCAATCATTACTTACGCATTTCACGAGAAAGTGATTGATTTCCTGACGAAGTTCGACAAGTTGGCCGAAAAATTGAAGCAGAGCGGACAACTTAGTGAAGAATGTGAGAAACGAAACCTACCGCACGCAATGGAAAAGGATATTATTCGCATTCGAAATTTTCTATAAAAATACCGACTTGTGAATTGCTAAATTTAGAAAAATTCCGAGTACTGTTCTATCAGCTGATTTACGTTAATCTTCCGAAGTACATAGAGTCGCATATTCGTGCAGAATCCAAAAGTTCAATCAAAATTTCGAAAAAGTTAGAAATTCCTGAAATATCATACATATTTGAAGTGGTAAGTACAATCAAAATTGCAGATCAATTTTATCCCTGTGAAACAACAGAAACCTATTTTTACTGTCTCCAGAAAAATCGTGTTTCGGTAGGCTGTAGTGCCAGGGGGGGGGAATGGGGGTAATCTCCAGCTAAACGGTTGCACGGCGGACGATTGTATTTCCCAAATTCAAGAGCAGGAATATCAAACTGCGGAGCTTCTTTTCGGCTTATTTACCGAAATTTAGAAGTGGAAATTCGTATCTTGCCTTTTGAGCCCTGGACCGCCGGTTTTTCCCTCGAAAAGTGGTTACGTCAGCTGGTTGTCACACATAAGCAATTTTGCGAAAAAAATAAACCAATATAGTTCATTTTTTGTTTTAGGGGACCTGTTCACGAAGATAGTCCCTGTTAAAAATATTTAAAATCAGATACCTGCGAAAGTTACACTCGAAAATGTAGAAGAGTAAAAAGAAGCTGACAAAATGTAACATTGAAGGAACGCTTGAGTCTCCTATGACGGCAATTCATGGATAAAGGCTGAGCAATGGCGTAAATAAAATAAGATTCTGGTTGTCTGGACACCCCCTTAGCACAAAATAAAGAGGTTTTCAGGAGCTATGCGAGACAAATCATGGGGAGGAGAGAATAGAGGACCAGGCAGGACAGAGAAACATTTTTAGCACCAGTGTTGCTATCTCTCACAAAATTTCATGAGATCTCGAGACTTTTTGAACAAACTGACACATTAAGCTCCGATGTATTTAATCCTCTGACACAACGAAATTTCAAAAATTTTCATGGAATGGATCTGGCAACACTGCTGAAGGCTTCTAACTAAGCGTTCGCGGACTCAACTCCAATATAAAAAAAAAAGAACCTTTTAGGCAATTTCTGTTTTCCTCCAACTACTATGGGACACAACTAGATGGCGGCGATTCGCGGCTCTTTGACTAGTTCAACGGGGTCGTTTCAAAATGAGACAGACGTTGAATCGTAAAACTTTCTGTCAGTCGAAAGTCTTCTCTCGTATGAGTTTGAAAACGTGACCGCGGTAATTAAGTGATTGAAATCGGCTTTTGAAGTGACACATGTTCCAAAATGGAGAGGAAGCAGGGTAGGAGAGGGGAAAAACCGAGCACCCCGTTCGACGCCAAGAACGCCCGCCGTTCCAAAGGTAATTAGGTCACATTTGGAAAACAGTTTTACCGGGGTAAAGGTAAGTACACAACTTGCCCTAAATGTTTCGCGGTGTACGTTATGTGCCAAGCCCTGCCTGCTCACTGTGTACAGAAGAAAGAGGGAGGGAGGGAGAGAGAGAGAGAGAGAGAGAGAGAGAGAGAGAGATAGAGAGAAAAAAAAAAGAAGGAAAGGAAGACCAGCGTGACAGCCATTTACCGTTATCTCTGTCTCGCGAAGTGGAAAGGGGCTGGTAAGAAGAAATATTATCTGTCGACGATATTTTTTCGTCCAGATGACAAATACGAATTTTGAAATCGATATTCACGGAAATTTATATCACCAGCTGAAATGAATACTCCTAGCGTTCGTCAAAGGATAAAAAAAGGCAAAACTTTTTTCCCCCGCTCTACGTCAGGTTCAGTTTGTCGGCAAAGTTGTTCGAAAAAAAAAAACACAAAAAAAAACAGAAAGTAAACCAAAAAACTTATCAGTTTCGCGTCGGTGTCGTCTGTACATTGCAGATGGCCGTTTAAAAATTTACAAAAAGGTCGCTCGGCCGGATGGTTCAGCTAAACGAACGAAAGCATTTTACAGACAATGGGTTTTTATTATTTCAACGATAACGCTGCTGTACGAGTTGATTTCACTCGTTTTTACGAGCACCCGAAGCTATAAAAATTGTTTCTAATATTCTTCGCCAGGAACTTTCTATTTTTATAATAAAACATTTATTTTACGGAAAATGAGATAAGTCTCATGCGGAAGGTGGAAGGCGAAGAAAAACAAGGCACAGATTTTTCTACTTTTATATATATATATATAGCCAAACTTTCTGCTTTTCTTTCTTTTCTCGCCCCCTCCCTCTTCGAAATGGTCGTTTTCTTGATGGGGGATGTGCGACAGTAAAAGACAATGTCGAAATCGAAATCTACGTTCCCTGGAGAGGCTGTAAATTACTCGAGCGTTCGTTCTTATTTATTTTATATTACACGGTTTGACGAAGAAAAATTTCTCGAAATTAAAGTACGATTCTCGAAATGTGCGACCGTAAGAATGGCGAAACCGAAAAACCGATTTCGCGTTTCGTTTTTCGCGAACATTCGACGGTGTCTCGCAAGCTGTTAATAATGTTTTTTTTTAGGGGGAGGGGGCGACGGGGTTCGCAAATTTTTCACGCTGTTTGGATGGCCGTCAAACGTCGAGTCAACCAAGCCCAACAGTACTCTGATCTGTCGAAATAATTATAACAATAATGCAAAATGCATGTCACATTTCAGTTTTCGATTTTCGGCCACACTTTCTGGATGACAGTATGTAGTTGCAAAATTCTGTACGTCCTGAACAGCTAATTGCGACGATCTTATGCTCCAAAATGTTCATACAGCAATACTACGGTCATTAGGCAGCGCTGCCGAATAATCGAATGCAGAAAAAAACACACCAGGTGCCAACGATGGGGCTGGTCCGAAATCAAGGGGCTATTTTGCAATCCTGGATCCTTAAACAACCTCAAAGTATCAATAGTTTGCATTCGTACCATCCACCACACAGAGGGAATCAATTTGCCGGGATCCTCTTCTCTTCAATGTACATTTTTGTATGAATCATCTAGAGCCACTTTCATGGGAGCGTCTAACAAACGTCTTTTGTCTCCTGCATTACTGGACTTCCGGTACGTGACCTTTTCAAAATCACATTCTTCCAAGTAAGGCATCCAGTTAGTTCATTTACAGGTTATATTTAGCACTCACAAGACTTACTTTGACTATTGATCAATAAACCGCGACTTCTCTATACTTTTTCGTTTTTTGGATATCAAATGCCCTCGCTGCGGTCCGGACAAAGCACTTCTCGTGTGGATCTCAAGAGATGCAAGGAATTTTGCGAACAGCCGATAAAATGTTACATTTGGAAGGCAGGGCTCATGTAATGGACGTCAAGTCTTAGATCAGTCAGAGCTGTATTTGTATTCATGTCTGTTTTCTCAAGTAATGAGGTTTGTTTGTCGTATGTTGTAATGTCACCAGTGACAATACCGCCTTGAATTAGGGTGCTCTAATTATATGATAACAAACGTGTCCGCATTATCGATGAAATTTACATTATTCGATATCAGTATTTGACCACGCGAACCGCAACAAGAGATAATATTTCTTCAAGTTGGTCAAGTTAATTTCAACGTTTTTGAGTAATCACCAACAAAAAGTACGTTTACTGGTCAGTTCGAAGAATTAGTTCTTGATACACGGATACGCAGACACGTTTCAAAACGGTTTTCAAGGAGGAAGAGGCGAATTTGACACATTACGAAATATCGAAGTTGATAGAAAAACTAAAGAATTCTCTAATGTGGCCAAAAGACGGGGAGCTTCCTCTCTGCCTCTTTTTTGGTTGATCCATTTCTCGGATGCAAATATAGAACTGTATTTCATAATTCTTTCCCGTAAGGTAGCTACTATGCTATCTTGACTCGTTGAAAAAAAGGGGAAATTACTTGGTACTTCAGCCCCGACAACTAATAATATTCAAGACCAGGAATCAGTGACGTAGCCAGCCCAGTGTTTGAGGGGGTCTTGGTCTCCACCAAATGGGAGAGGGTGTTAGAGGGGATGCTAAAATTAGAAAAACAACACTATTTGATGAAATTTCAAGGGAACCCGGATCCCCTAGACCCAGCTATTGTAAGCCTTTGATACTTGGTGTTTCCAAATTTGACCACGTGAGTATGAATATCCCGTTAAGAAAATCCATAATCACTAATAACCAGCCCCCCCCCCCAAAAAAAAAAAATTCCTCAACTTTTCCAGATTTTTCCAGTCCATTTTCCAACTTTTTCATAACAAACAAATTATTAAAAAAAGTGTTCAACCGAGTCTGTCAGGGAAAATTGTACAATACTTTCACATCAAAGTTTTTTTTTTAAAATTCGTTGACTTTTTCGATTATCTTTCAAAATTTCCTGACTTCTCAAGTACTTTCTATTCTATGCTACTCCATTTGCCAACTTCCTCTTAAACTGACCCTCATTCAAAGATCCAGATTTTTTTAATGGTGGACAAAACGTTTTAGTTGCGATAAAATTTTTTCTATACATATTTTGATCAATTTCCTTGGAAAGTAAGAAATGACCCAACTTGCTGGATCCGAGCTGCTTACACTGCTGCTCACAGGAGTCACAGGTAGAGACAGTCTGGGTGGAGATAGTCCAATAGGACTAGCTGCTGAAGTTGATTCGGAAATGTTTCCTATTTTAGAGGGCTTGGTAAATAATGATGAACTACTGTCGGAGGATTGGCAGGACTCTTTCACATCACAAACTTGGAAACTCAAGTCTTGGCTAGCCGAGGAACTACTTGCTCAAAATTTGCCGCTCTAAGCACGTGCTTGGTGTGCTTATAGGGTAATCCGGCACTGAGTGTTTACCAAACAGTATGATTTATCTTCTGTAAGGGTCTGACTTCTCCCGGTTTTCCAGATTTTGGTCGCCCTGATAACCAATCTCGAGTGGGAGGAGGGGACTACTAGTATCACAATAATGCTGAAAATTTGTTTCGCTCTTATAATTTTTCAATTCTTGGAAGAGGAGAGGGGGAGGGGAGACTTTTAAAGGATTTGGAAGCCCTCTTTCCGAGCCTGTGAAGAAATGTTCACGAATTAAGTATTAATTCACTGACTGGGGGAACATACTCTAGAATCAAGTGCACACAAAACAGTACTGACACGGCAGAACTTTCCACTTGGAAGGAAAATACAAATTTGGCTGAGATCAACGAACGCAGAAGTCATTTTAGAAATGTTGTCAACAGAAGATCCGATGTGACCAAATAATGTACACCTTTGAAATAAAACAAGTCTTTCAGAGTTGCTGGTGAACAAGACCACAGACAAGATTTATTACGAGAGAAGACCATCCTCTCCCAGTCTCGGTTCAGTGGTCAGTAATGCCTGGAATTGTGGTACAAAGTGGCTTATAAGCAACTCGCTCCAGAAATCTTTGCTAAGTAACTGGTATTTGCTTGATGGTACGTATGTCCACAAATCGGACCGACAGCGAGGCCAGGCACTGACAATAAGCAATTTGAAACCCGGAGGCAGTACCAAAACCAAAGTTGCGTCGGCTTCATAAAAATTGTAAATTTGACTCGGCTTCTTCGAAAATTTTGAATTGGTTTCAGCTTTATTTTGAATAAATATGTGGAGCTTGTGGATCCTAGCTCCAGCTCCGTAGGGAGAAGAAAAATGAAAATTGGGAATCAGCACCACAACCGGAGCACCTTCCGAACCATATACAACTTTAGAATCTGGCTCCAGCTCTGACAAAAATTTTGGTGACTCAAGAATCGGTTCTAGTTCCATCCGAAATACAGAAACTCGATGGTTTTTAGCTTCGGCTTCAGATATGGATCCGTGCAGGCGACACGGAAAATAAAACTGAACATACTAACAAAAAATATACATAAAATTTGAGAAAAACAAATCGAAAACTTGAAATTTACTAATAAGAATTTTAAATGTATCAGTCAAAATTTGCCAGAAAATCGGGGAAAAAATTGGAATCAACGAATTCGGAATTTATAAATAAATTTTGAATGTCTGAACAAAAGTTCGAGCCCAGTTTTCCACCACTGAAATTCATCAGTGTAAAACAAAATTTGATAAAATATTTTTGGATTTTGAGGTTTTGTGGTGCATCTGTACAGGGTCACCAGGAATTCCGTTTCAGATATTATGGGACTCGAAAAATTATTCGATTATACATATCCCAGCATGTTCGCAAGGAGTCACCTCTTTCGTCTACCGCTATAAGTGGTACAGCACGGAATTTATTAGGTTAAATTGACGCTCGAACTGGAGTACTAACCAGTAACCACAGTTAAAATCGTTGAAAAAAGTTTTCGGTTTAGCCCCCACTACCCAAACCACATTCTGCTGATAAGTTGATAGGTGCTTCGGATCGTCGAGCTCGAATGACACCAAAAATTCGACCAGACCCACTTTAAAACCTTACTTCCGCCTCTTGAAAGTAGACGGCGAGCAGTAATAACACTTACCGTTAACTGGCGTAATTTCGGACACCGGTCGTAATAAAGGCCACTCATGACTTGTTTACTGATAAAGATACTAGCGCTCCTACAGAAGAAGTAAGGTACGGCTGATATTACCACCGGTATCCCATACTACCCCTGTTGACTGTACTCTGTTTCTGCACAACATTTTCGCAACTAAACGTTAATTTTGCTAAATAGAAAAACGGGGATACCGACAAACAAAAAGGAAGAAGAAAAAAGTCACTATTCTTTCAATGTTGCCAACTGACACTCCAGCTTTTCTCAACTGTCCTCACCCAGGGTGATTTTAGTATTTCAGATTTTTGACCCGGCATCGGGAAAGGGGGACTAAAAACAACAGCGGAAGCTAAATTTCAGTTAATAATCTAACAAATAACCATTTTCCCTAGAAAACCAGAAACTATGAAACTATTCATTAGACACACAAAAAACAAATATTGGTGATGCAGATATCAAATTCAAGGGAGGGGTATAATTCACAATGTCCCCCCCCTCCAATACTTTCCATGAAAAAGTTCAAATTCATCAGAAACTTGATACACTAGTTACCAAACTCTGCATTTTTCTCTAACCTCACTTGCTTCGCTGACAAAAATCGTCCTTTTCCTTGGACAAAGGAACACTAAGTATCTATATCTTGGACCCCCCTCCCTGCCCACAAAGAGAAACCTTCCGACGCTACAAAGTTAGGGTTAATCCGAACATCGTTGTGTCTGGCTGGCATCACTTTTCGGGCATTGTCTTTTCAAAGACATTTACCCATCGGAACGTTAAAAACAGTAAAATTGAAGGAACATTTGAGTCTTTGACTGAGGTAGCTGAGTAGTGACGGATGACGGGTCAGGGCATTGTCCTCAGTAAGTTCCAGTCAGAAAACTTCGGCTGACATTTCTTCTTTTTTCACGCCCTAGTTTCAGACTAACATGATTCGATTGGGCTTTTACAGGTAAATTCGGAGTTACGAACCATCTTGACTAACTATGCGGCAGAGAAACACCTATTAGTTATGCTCCGTCCCGGAAGCACAACGGTGACGTTTTCAGTTCCTCGCAATGTCGCGAAATGCGAGAGCTAAACCGAAGAAAATCAACTCAGAAAATACCAACACTGTACACTCCACGTTGCTGCAACAAACATACAAAAACGACCATACTGCAAAAGCTATCAGCTTCCACCCATGTACTTGTTTTCCTACTCTTGTCATAAACTATATACTCTCTTATCACTGGCAATCGAAGTTACAACCCAGCTTCGGTCTGCACCCACCGAAGCCAATATCACACTCTACGTCCCATGTTACAAAAAAAAAAAAAAAAAAAAAAGAAGTTAATATTAATGTTAGAAAAGACGTTTTCGCGTCACGAGAACATTAAAAAGAGAAAAAAATAAGAAGAGAAATACTTGCGTACTAATACTCTAGCAACAACTCGCCCGGCGCGTTAAGAAGTACCTGCATGTAAGTACCTCAATGGCGTCCTCGAAACCGCACGATTGTACTCCACTGGTCAAGTTATCACAGCGCGTCTACGTACGCCCTTTTTACACAGCGCTCACAGCGTGATTGGCACCCTCACAGCGTGCGTTCTCCAACTCATCCGTCGTCTGGTCGGCGTATTCGATGGACGACATCCGCGACAGCCGCTTGTTCGCGCTGCTAGTGTTGGAGGTCTGCTTGCGCAGCGCCCCGCTCGGCGGATTGCGGCCGTAGCGCGCGTCCAACGCCTGGTGGAAGGCGTTGATCACGCGTATCTGCGTCTGCAGCCGCGTTAGCCCGCGAAGCCACAGGATGTGGGCGCGCTTCTTCTTGCCCGTCTCCGAGTCGAACTTGCCCGAGCCGATCTTGTGGATCTCCGGGTACTCCTCGGGCAGGCCGCGGCCCCACGACAGCTTCTTCGGTATCCGCCGGGTCGGCAGACTGGTCACGAGCTGGCCCCACAGCAGCGTACCAATACCGAAGAACAGACACCACAGCCACTCCTCCAGCGACAGGCTGACCGTCGAGAAGGCCTCGCCGCCGAACTGCACGATCAGAGCCTGCGCGATCATGGTCAGTATCCACAGGCTGTACGACGACGCAGTGGCTTCTTCGCCGCGGCCCGACTTCACGTTCAGGAGAATGTCGCCAGCGAATAGCAGCGTGAATATAATCGCGAGCTGGTAGGTCGCCTGGCCGATGATGTTCTTGGCCATGGTTCGCGATATCAGCGGCTTGGTGCGGCCGTACGGCTTGCGCAGCAGCAGCTCCGGCGTCGGCATTTCAGTGGCCAGACACAATGACGCAAGCGTGTCCATGATCAGGTTCACCCACAGCATCTGCACCGCCTTCAGCGGACTGTCTGAGATGGCGCATGCACCGACGAACGCCACGATTACGGCCACCACGTTGACGGTCAACTGGAACTGCAGGAACTTGGCGATGCTGTCATACACATTGCGGCCCCACATTACCGCCTTCACGATACTGCTGAAGTTGTCGTCTGTCAGGATGATGTCGGAGGCTTCCTTGGCCACGTCCGTTCCAGCGATGCCCATCGCGAATCCGACGTCCGCTTTCTTCAGCGCCGGCCCGTCGTTAGTGCCGTCGCCGGTAACGGCGACCACTTCTTTCTTGTTACCGTAGTTGCTGTCGATGATGCCCTTCACCAGCGTGTACTTGTCAGTCGGCGATGACCGGGCCAGCACTCGTAGACGCGGCCACACTTTGTCCAACAGTCGTTGCTCGACTTCACCGTTGCTGTTTCGGATGCGTGAGTTGAAATCCTTGCCCTCTAGAATGAGGCCGTCGTCGTCCGGCTTCAGGATGCCGCACTTCGACGCTATCGACCTGGCCGTGTTGATGTTGTCACCGGTCACCATGCGCACGGTGATGCCGGCCCGTTGACACTTGCGTATCGCCTCCGGCACCTCCGGCCGCACCGGGTCCTCAATGCCGACGATCGCGATCGCGGTCAGGTTGCTCACGATACTCTCTTCGTTATCCCAGTTCGGTTCGCCGTCGATGTGCACCTGATTCTCCTCTGCCGGTCCAGGTACGAATTCACGGTACGCTAACGACAGCGTTCGCAAGCCGTTGCCGGCCATCGGCTCGATCACCGTGTTGATCAGATCGTTAAACATCTGCGGCGTGAATTTCTGCAGCACGCCATCCTTGCCGCGGATGTGCGAACACTTCTTCAGTATGATTTCGGAAGCGCCCTTTGAATACAACAGGTAGCCACCTCCTTCTCGCGGTATCACTGTGCTCATTGACTTACGCACCGAGTTGAATGTGTACACTCTGGTCAGCTGCTCTTCGGTTACCTCGTCCCGGAACTGCTGGTAGCTCTTGCCCAGCGCCAGCACGAAGCCCAGCAGACCGCATTCCGTCTTGTTGCCGACGTGCTTCGGCAGGTTACTCTTTTCGTCTTCCGGCGGCATGATGCGCGAGGTGAACGCCGAGTTCAGCGCGATTCCCTGCACGAACAGCTTGCCGATGTCGGTGGGAATGGCACTGAACTGCGGCGTGTTCTTGTAGTACGTGCCCGCGATGTAGGACTGCACTACCGTCATGCGGTTGGTAGTCAACGTGCCCGTTTTATCCGAGCAAATGGTGGTCGCGTTGCCCATTGTTTCGCAGGCGTCCAGATGGCGCACCAGGTTATTGTCGAGCATCATCTTCTTGACCGAGTATGCCAATGATAAGGTCACGGCGAGCGGGAGACCTTCGGGAACGGCAACGACTAGCACGGTGACGCCGATGATTACGAAGCGCACAAACTCGTTGATGTAGGCTAGGTCCCAGCGTTGCCCCTTCACGATGAATGTGGTTACGCAGAACCGCACCACTAGTATGATCACCGTGAGCACGGCCAATGCTGAGCCAGCATAGCCAATCTGTATGGCCAGTTTGGTCAATTTACCCTGCAACACCGATTTCTGTTGGTCGTCGCCTCCTTCTTCCTCTTCCTCCTCCTCCTCCGCGGCTTCTTCGACTGCTCTGCCGTTTTTGTTTTCTTTCTTGTCCTCCAGTCTCTGTTTCAAACTGGCTTTCCGCGAAGCCTCTTTCTTTTCTTCCCCGGTGGCTCCCAACAACGTCATGATAATGCCGGACTGCGAGTTGATACCAACGGCAGTGACCAGCACCTTGCCACTGCCTTCCATCACGTGAGTACCGGACAGTACAACCGGGTCGAACGACTCGCCTTTCTTAACATGATCCGACTCACCGGTTAGAGAAGACTCGTCTACCTTCAGATCGTTGCTCTGCACCACGACGCCGTCGGCCGGAAGCAGATCTCCGTACTTGATCTGACAAATGTCACCGACTACTATCTCGCCGACGGATATTTGCTTCACTTCGTTCTTTCGTATAACCGCGAACTTGCGCTCGCCTTCGATTTTATCCTGCAGCCCGCGAAACTGTTTCTCCTTGGTATAGTCGTTGAATGCGGTCACGAACACGACCACGATGACCGACACCAGGATGGCGACGCCTTCGATCCAACCGTGCTTGTTTTCTTCGGCCTCCGGCTTGAGCTTTCCGCTCTCGTCTGAAGGCTGGTACAGCGACAACAGCAATGAAATGAGGGCGGCGATTTCCAGGATGATGAGCGTGGCATCCTGCAATGCCTCCCACACCAGCTGCAGAAAAGTCTTCGGCTTCTTGGGCGGAATGGTGTTGGAGCCGTAGGTCTCGCGCCGGCTTTGCATGTCGGTCGGGTTCTCGTCCAAGCCTTCGGTGGGCGACGTGTAGAGTTTCTTGCACAGTCCGGTGACGCCGCCGTACTCGCGAACTCGACTCACCGCCTCCTGGCCACGAACCTCCATCAACTCGCGGAGTTGCTTTAACGTAATGCCGAACTGGGTATTCATTTCGATTTTTGTTCCCATGCCAGGTTCACGGCCCTAAAAATAAACAGAAATACCGGTTCAAACATACAAACGCCGTTTGATGGCAAAATAAGGCACACATACAGTAGGGCGGCTGACGTGAAAAATCAAGCATCTCGTCACGAAAGCTTGAAGTGTAACATGTGAGTTCTCAAAGGCACGAAGATTGATCTTGAGGGAGAAGTCACCCCACTCGATTTCTGGATCCATAGTTGTGAAATAAGTGGGGGTCAGTATCGGAGTTGAGTTTATGCTATTTAGCCGACTTATATAGCTTGGAATAGAGCAGCTTAAGATCATGGATATTGGAAGAGGATTGAATAGGCAATTTGAGTATTGCAGTACCGTATTGTAGAAAGAAAAATAGGAATAATTTATGTAGTACACTATAAACATAACACAAATGCTACATGCCTATAAGGCATCCTTCTTCTAATTTGCTCTCAACCCGAACCCTGGAATCCGCCCTTTCGAGCATTACTTCTAAGACATATAAGACATCCAGGGATGTTGTTATTAATGCTAGAAGCGCCCGTACAGTCTTACTCTGATTTTGGCTCGCATTTTTCTACAATTGCAGATCCAGCGGGAGGAAGGGTCGCGCGCAGTAACTCGCCTCTTACAATTATTATGCCTTTGAAAGCTCACGTACACCAAATCTCATCATTTTATGAATAAATGAGCCACAAATTCGAACGAAATTTCACATCCATCACTCGCACTAGAAGTTATTTTAATGGTGCAGAGGTATACGTAATTGTTGCGAGCTCGGATACGATAATATATTCGCGCAACGCGAATACTTAAAATACCGCGAATGTAAAATATGTAAGGTGCGACTTTCAAAAGGAATCCTGATTATGGCAACTTTGTCCGGTAGAAATGCTATCGTAAAACTTTTCGACGTACCCAACTCGCTGTACCCTGTGCATAACCTTTCATTAAAACGATATAAATATTCCATCTCAGCGCTTATTCGTGAACGATAAAATAGCGGGGTCGCCGAAATACACGCAGGGCTGAAGCAGTACATGATCAATTTTATTATACTGCTGCTGTATTAATTTTCGCCGAAATTGCACAGTGAATACGTAAACGAGTAGCAGACGGAATCCGCGAAAACAACTCGAGCTGTTAATCTACCAACAAAAGCGGTGCTGGAAATTATTTTGAGCGCGTCGAGTTTTTGAAATAGATATACTTTCGAAAAAACTTTTAATACAACTTTCCGAACGGTATACAGTGCAGTCAAGTTAAATGTTTCCATTTAACGCTAGTTAAGAAATGAAAAATTTCGTGCTCCAGGGCTTCGACGAAAAATCGTCGACTCTTGCATCGAGCACCTCTTCTCGTCCTCTCCTACGCGCGTATATTCTTCCGCAAGGACGAATACTTCTCCTCGGAATATTCTTCATTTATTAAACCGTTATAATAAATGAAACTCGAGAGTGGCGTGAAAAGAAAAATTATACCTGCTCTGATAAATAAGTTCTCTTAATTGTTTCATTTCGAGTGAAAATAATGAATGGAACGAAGAAGCTCGACCGAAGAGGAAATTTCATGATGCTCGTCAACGATTATAACGAGTGTCAACAAATCGAAAAGTTAGGTATAATGCTGTACAAAAAGGGCCAATCTACATGTGAACTAGATAGGCCCTTACCTACTTGCATATATAAAATCTAATCTGCAGACATTACCTACAGGGGACTCGGGTCCTTTTTCCTGATTGCAATTTCCCGACAAAATCTTTTCCCGACCACCTTTTCTCCCAACCATCAAATTTCCTGGCTGCAATTTCTCGACAACCCCTTCTCCCGACAAAATCTTTTCCCGACCATCAAATTTCCCAGCTGTAATTTCTCGACAACCCCTTTTCCCGAATCAAATTTTTTGACAGAATTATATCTCGTTTGTTAGGGTTCCAATTTCATCGACAACCAGTAGGTCAGAACCGTCGGTTTAATTTTTGGTGTCACGATAATTATTTTAAAATAAGGTACCCTCCGCAAAGCTATCGGCATTGCATAGAAGTTTTCGAAATGGCAACAGTAACAGGAAAGAAACTGTTCGTAGACGGCTTCATCTACCTGAAATCCCGAGGGCGGAACGCCCGGACTCACTGGGACTGTCAATGAGTTTGATCTGGCGAGTGTTCTGTGCGAGCTGTGACAATTAAGCCTGTAGGACACAGAACTGGAGATCCTGTTAATGTTGTGACTGGACCAGACACGTGGGCGCACACACCCGCACCGAACCGAAAGACTGTGAAAGCCGAAATATTGGTGGAATAGATCAAACGCAAGGCTGAAGAACACCCTGAGCAGCCACCACGTCAGTTAGTCCGTGATGAATTACCCAAGTTCCCTCAACTTCTCGAAAGAGAGTCCATTCGTAGGATAATTCAGCACCACCAAATCGCTGAACTACAAGATCTACCACTCCAATATCAGCAAACACTACAAGGGGAGCCATTTGTACTAGCAGACAATCGTGGTATACCCAATGTAGACAGAGTGATCGTATTCGAGACGAGGAAGAACGTTAAGATGCTTTGTAGAAGTCCAGTATGGTTTCTGGACAGCACTTCTAAAGTTAGCCCCACCATTTTTACACAGCTTTTCACAATTATTGGAATATAAAGGAGAAACCACTTGGACGGCGAAGACACTCCTCTACCGTATATATACGCCTTCCTAGAAGGAAAGTGTACAGACGAGTATGCCACAATATTGGAAAATGTCAAAAATGAGGTGGCGTGATACCGTGTTCATTCCTGCACCCCCTTGACGCTGATGGCAGACTTCGAGCTAGGCATCATTAATGCTGCTCAAGAATTTTACCCAAGAGTATCAATTAAATGTTGCTTTTTCCACCTCGGCCAGAACGTTTACAGGCACATACAGGTGCTAAGATTACATCAGGGGTACAATGATGAAGACGACAGGAGTATCAAGACACACACCCACATGGTATCAGCTCTTGCTTACGTTCCATTGGCAGAAGTTGTGCGGGTTCATGAACTTCAATTCGACGATGCACCAATGGAAATTCTTCCTTCGTACAACTACTTCGACACTAATTACATCCGCGGTACACCCGCCGTAGGTCGACGACGAGCTGTGCCACCTAAGTACAAACCGGAAATATAGAATCAGCGTGACGCGATACTGGCCAACTCTCACAGAACTAACAATGTTAGTCCAAGGATATTAGGGGGAAGGTTGGTCCACTTAGCAAGGCGCAACTACGTCAATAACGTCACTGGATTGAAACTCACACAGGCCGCTTATGGGAATACAGCTTTTTTCGATTTTCACTCATAATTGATGGCTTCAACATATTTTTCTGCTATTTTTACCGTATCTAACATTCAATTGGCTACCGCTTAAAAGAAAACGCCCTCCACAACAAAAATTCAATTTTCCCATTACTTTCTCATGAAGTGAATTTCGGTGTGGGTGAGATGGGAAGAATTGTTGCAGGTTGCCTAACCGAGTGGACCAACCTTCCCTCTAATATCCTAGTGGCACAACAGGTTCAGAGTGATTGTAGGCAAAACATCACCCTGGCCTGTATGCTGCAATCAGAACTACAAAAGGAGCAGGGAAACACCGAAACCTGCTTGGCTAAATTAAACCTTGGAAGGCGTGTGAAAAACTCTCCTGCAAAAAAATGGCTGTCTTTACAAGATTGTATTCGTAGCATTACTCTCGAACTTGACGATTATGTAGAGCAGCGTTACCAATTTACAACTTCAGAGTTGCCTGGGATTGTATAATAAAAATGCCTAAGATAGCCGGAGATTACAGGAAATTTTTGGAACAAGAGTTCGAGCAAATAATTTATTTTTCGAAGCTAGCACTAGTACTGACACACCAACCAACAACTAAAAACATGAATTCATTAAGCTTTCTAAGTTGTGATTTTTCAATTGATCAACAAAAACAGACACCGAACTAGGCCAACTGATGAATGAAAGAATGATAATTAGTAGCTCTCAGCACGCAGCAAAATTGCCAACATTCAAAAATGTGAAATGTAAAAAATAAGTGTAGACAGAAAATGCCGGAAAAATCTAGAAAATACCCGAGTGTCGGGAAAATACCGGAAGAATCTAGAATTGCCTAAGATCTCATGCAATCGCCGGAGGGTTGGTAACACTGATGTGGAGCTTAATTCAGAACTGGTCTTCCTCCGTTTACTCGCCGACACTATCATTTTATCATGATAACGTATATATCATTAAAATAATTTTTTTTTGTAAGTGTCGGGATTTGAGCTGTCGGGAAACTGTTTGTCGGAAAATCAGTTGTGATATTTTTCGTCGGGAAAACAGTCTGTCGGGAAACTGCATTCGGGAAAATGACCTTTTACCTATACAGGGTGTTCCGAAGTGGACAATAAAACTTCACCTGGTTATACACCAGACTAAGTACATCGATGTTATACGGGTTGAACCGCTTTGCAACGTGAAGGCACTGTGGTGTTGAGAAGTAAATTTTAATTTTTGTTTATTGAAAAATCGAATAAAAAATTATGAACTTTTTGTATTACAAGAAGCATCGAGGAGAAATACTACAACAGAGACTTCAAATTTATAAAGCAAAACGAAAAGAACTAAGGAAATGTCAGCGTGAACAATTAAAAAATTACCTAAGATTGTATGTGTAAGTTGTGGTAGATTATTTTTTTGATCGTTCTATGTCAACGCTGAGTTATGAAGTTATGAAGAACAAATGTACTTCCAATGTTCTCAAAACTGAACGCCCGTTAACAAGTTCTGATAGTATTGGCGATAATCTTGGTTATGCCTGTTCAAACTGAAATGGCAAACTTGACTTGAATCGAAAGAAAATTTCTCATTTGAATCGAAATGAAATACTTCCTTTGTCTTTTCGACCATAAATGGTCGAAGGTCTTTAGCGGATGAAGAATTACGATTTTTTAAGATACCACCCGAACTAATAGAATTGGTTGAATTAAATAATATAAAAGATTAGAAGAACATTTTCTAGCTCCATGAATCCGTTTTATTCACATTTGAGAGTCATTCGCATGCAATGGATACTTGAAAACGCTGAAGATCAGAATTTTTTGAGAAAGTTTGAATTCCTTTGGTAACGCAAACGTTGCCGAAAGTGTAAGTCAAAAATTAAACTGTTATTTAATGAAATCGATAATCCGATAAGACCATGAGAAATTAACGAAAAACGAAAATTCTGAATTATACAGAGAACAGAGAAGACAGACGAGGTATTACAAAATATGACACGAAAGATGAAACTCGAAACTCACTTGGGCGACCATAATACTACGAGCTTCGAACATTTATCCTGATAAATGATCGCAGATTACGATACACGTCTTTATCACTTATCATACGCTACCAACTTGATAACAGGAAAGGTGAATGGAGTATGCAATATGGAGTTCCAGAAATGCCCCTATAGTCAAAGAGAGAAAGTCGGTTAATGATCTTGACCTTTGCTGCGCGACTGCAGTCTGCAGCTTCGCAGTTTGAAGCTTTGGACTGACTTTAAATAGTAAAGGACATATGGGAGTGAAGGGTTGGCTTTTCCAGTTGACCCTTTTCTAGTAGTAAAGCTGTTTTTTCCCCTTTTTTCCCTTTTTTCCCTTCTTTTTTTTTTTGCAAACAGCTACACCCAGAAAGGGTATACGTTAGTCGCTCCAACAATCCAGTTACATTCGCCGTACTGCAACCAAATTTATCCCCTCAGTTATTATTCTCCTTTCTCGTTCCAAAAAAGGCGTTGGAACAAAAAAGTTCGTATTTTCACACGAATAAGAATCTTATATCTGCGAGAATGTCTACAGAACGTTTACAACGTCAAATAAACTGTTCGTTGTAAGCGTTTTATTCTCGAGTTCTTACGATGCTGGCCGACGGCGAATAATAACCAGAGTAGCACCAAGCAATTTACCATGAACTCGATTTTTGCCATAAAAACCTTTTTACGTACATAATTTGTGCTTACGTTTTCCACAGCAGGGGCACTATTGCGATAGCATCCGAGTTACTATACTGCGTCTGATATTTGGCGAATGCGATAATAAAATTAAAAAAAAGAATGAAAAAAAAAGCACTGGAGCAAAGTTACAATGGGCTCTCGACACAACATTATTCGGTAAAATGAGAAAATAACCGGCGGAGGTAAATCAAAACTAAACGTATATAAAGTACACATGATCCGGTTTAAAGATGAGGATTTGTGCAAACGTTTTGTACACGTGTCCATGGCTGGGAGCCTGGCAGTGATCAAATATTTCCTACAAAATCAAAGCATACGGTGACCAATAAAGTAGTCTACTCTGAATACAACGATGTTTCCCAATACCGCGGCATAATTCTTCAATTTTTCAACGTTAAACACAGAGTAAGATTTACCTGAGACGCAAAAATGGGCATGAAACTAGTCTAGCATGTAGAGAAGGCCAAAAAAGTCTTTATGTATCTTCAGTAAGTCTGGAAGTCTCATAAAGGGCCACACAAGTCGGAACAAATTTCCTTCACAAGTCTTTGCATTTACACGAGGGTCTGGTTAATTCTCACCGAGTCTGCAACGAGTTCTGAAAAGCTCTAACAAGTCTTAAGCAAGTCTTGGAAGAGTTTTATAGAGAGTCACATAAGTCTGGGGTAAGTTTTAAAGAGGATCATACAGGTCTGGACGAGTCTCGAAATATTAGCAAGTTTTGAACAATTTTGTAGAAGTCTTAATGAGTCCGAACACATTTGGAAGGGTTTACACGGGCGTTAGATGTACCTGAGAGTTTCAGAGTCCATAGAACAAGCCTTGCCGAGTGTTGATGACTATTAACAAGCCTTAAATAGTTCTAGGGAAATCTGGCTAAACATGTTTGGAAGTCTTGGGGCTGGGCTTACATGAAGGTCTTGAAAAGTCATAGCGAGCTTTCAACAGAGCTAAAAAAGTTTTAGGTGAAGTAACAACGGGAAAAAGGCGAGGTAACAACGACGGTTGTAGAAAAGAAACTGGTCAACCAGTAGAAAGAAGTTAGAGCTACAGGAAGCGGTTAATTTTTAGGAAATTTTACACTTCACTTTTCACATGTGACAAAAAACAAAAGAAAGACGCATGAATATCGATCCATGGTAAAATAGTTCATCGATACGAATGGATACAAATGGTAAGGTTGATTGTTGGAGCCGTAAGTATACCACCGTCAAGTCTTTAACGTACACTCAGCTCTTTGAATGTGGGTAAGTCTTCATCAGTTTTAAACGAGTGCATGAGATTTCAAAGTTCATATTGTGTTTCGGTACAGTTTTGTGTAATAAAGCCGGAAAGTTGCCTTTCATTTTATTTCAATAAAGGTACATTTTTCCAGTACCATAATTGAAACAGCGTATCATTCTGTAGAACGTTTAATATCAATCACAAATTGATCGAAAACAATAAGGTTCTAACACAATTTTGAACGAGAAAAGGGTAAATTCACATAAAAGAAAGAGAAATGAATAATGTGCGCATAAAACAAATAAAACTCTGACGAGCCTCTTGTGTCAGAGGAGACAATATTTTTGAGAAGGCAAATTGGAGCAGTGCAATGGGAGGGGCAATAAATGATATTTCTATTTTGCAAGGTAGTAGTGCCCCCGTGTCCCGACGTCATGCGACAAAAACTAACAAGAATTCCTAAGAAAATAAATCAAAAAACAAAGAACACTTAAAAAAAGTACGAGAAAAGGAAGTAACCAAAAACTCCATTTATATTTGGAAGAAAGTAGTCAAGTTTCGCTTCTTTTAGTGTCAAACATGTTTTTTTCAGTACCAAAAACTGCATTTTTACCACCAGATGAATGCCAAAAACGCTATTTTTTACGACTGCAACTTCCAGTGTGTAATAATAGACGAATCTTTCCAGACTAGGGTTACGTTCACTGAACAAAAATTTTGACTAGGGCACATTTTCCAGCGAACTGATACACACCCCCCAATATATACCATCGAGGTTATGAGAAGAATAAGCAGCAGGTTTTCAAACCAAGAATAACGAGTCGGTATACAGTTAAAATAGCTAATTGACAGGCAACGCAAAATGGCCACAATTTCTAAGTCTCTGAAACGACACCACAGTGACGATTTCACAACCAATCAGAAAGCTCCGCCGTAAATCGCTATTGTTGTCTCAACATTATCATGCTGAGGAATTGGCAGCCATTTTGCTAAGCTTCGTTCTCGGTTGTGAATCGCTACAATGTCAATCCATCAAGTGGAGTTCAAGAAGCTACAAAACTGCGGCTATTTTGTGTCGCCTCTTGTCAACCGCAGACGTGTGCAATTTGCTATTGACAAATTTTCCAAGTAAATCATAAAAATCATACATGCACCCTGCCATTTCGATTCCAGATAGTCAATGCAAGAAGCCCCGAATTACCTTGCACAGTACAGACTTCAAAGAACAAGACTAGGTGAGGTTAGTGTTAGTCTTCTAATCATTCCATTCTTTAAGCTACTCACTTCGGTCTTCACTTGGATGTTCCTCAGACTTTCATTGCATTACATTATCGTTCACATAGGTGATGGAAATTTCAGGCCGGAGGGGCGAGGGGGTGACCAACCATTCTCAAAGTGTCTAAGGGAAATGTGAAAGAAATTCATTTTTAGTATTTTCAGAGCTACATATTTTCAAAAGTAACGGTGTTTTGTAGCCTAGGAATGTTACAGGTATTAAGTTTGGATTTTCATATCTAAACGAAGAAGCATGAATAAAACTTTGAATTATTGTTCCACCGCCAATGCAGATGTATTTGAAACCCTCGAAAATATACTTTAGATACGAAGATAGCCAGAAAAATCTTGGAGCTTGCTTTTCGAATCGGTTTTTCCTTATACAGGTGAAACAACCTTATTCACAGAGTGTCTGCCAGATTGCAAAAGTTGAATATATTATGCTAAATGCCATTTTATGTACTTTTCTAATGTTATTATTTATTTATTTCTTATTTGTTACTTTGAATATAGGGCGCCGCTGCATCCTAGTCCGCCCAACGTTGGGCATAAGCATTCGTCATCCTGGCCCATGCTCCCCTGTTTTGGGCAGTACTCGACCATCGCAATCCCACTAATCCTATTATCTCTATATTTTGTATTAATTTAATAATAAAACCTAGCGTCGGTATAGTATTTTATTATTTTTCATTTTTACTGAAACATTAGAAGGAAATGAATGGGGAAATAATGAAAAATTTGAGTATTCTGTTTGTTGTCACAAAGTTAGGAACAATTACGCCAGTACACAACTCACAGTACTCGGGTAACTCTCTATGTGTAGAGGGCGCTGCAGTGTCATTCTATTTTTTATAATCAATATTGATCCTTTAATGCATTGTGTAAATTATTTATTAAAAAAAAAAAATACTTTTTCACTGAAAAATATGCCGTTTATATAATTTATACGCCCGGTAGAGACCCTGATTCATTATACTATACATATTAATAATAGATACAAAGCTCGAATCCTGTACCTTAACTTTCAATTCTCTTTTTCCTCTAGGAGGCAGAATCTAGGTTTTCAAAAGATCGAGAAGATGTGTTACATGTGCGAAGAGCTGGACATATCCTGACATTCGGTTCCGTTCTTTTTCACGGCGAAGGGACGATCAGTCATGTTTCCATATTTAAGAACCCTCAAGTACCGAGAGATGTCTACACGGGTTGTCTCTTCTTCACAATAACCTACACATGTTAGATGCATAAATCATGAATCCGAGATACGGAGAAAACTTGAGAAATCTTAACTCTATAATCCTTTTCTTGGTGAGCCGGCGATCACCGATTTCCACTTATAGATAACACGTTTTCATCATCATCAGATGCTGTCAGTTGCCGGACGTAAGCAATCTTGATTTCTGACGCACGACTTTCCTGAGTACGGCTAGTTGGGGTAGTTTGCAATTGCTTTCCTCAGGATACGTTGCGTCATAGTTTTCCTTTTCTGTGCCGAACAGTGTGCATGCGTCACTTGTTTAAGACATGTACATACACACAGTACCCGATCTCTCTGATATTGGTGGTAACACGCCCTGCAAATGTAATGTCTAGTTCAATGTGGTTTTTGGCGTTCGTTGTCCTTCTCTGTGCCGAAAACCAGAGTTCCTAGATAAGAACTTGAAAAATGTACCAGCAAGAAACGTTTTAAGATGGCACCTGATATCAAATGAAATCTACCAAATAAAATATGCGATATTTAAAACTGTTATAGCAAAAATCTTTTTAGTTCAAAAAAAAAAAAACACAACTTAAAATATGTCAGTACAGGGTGTCTACTAGAATTGATAAGAAAACAAAAATGACTTCAGATGACCTTTATCGGATTTTCTAGTAGCCTCATAAAATTTTTTACTCGCTCCGATCGCTTACTTTTCTGTTGCTTCCCTACTTTCAGAATCAGGATTACCTTTATTGGGAATGTTATTAGTACATGTTGGATAACACGATTTAGAGCCCGGAATAGGGCTCACAAAATCATTCCGAGCCCATAAAGAGGAAAGGCTTTCTGCAACCGATTCCATTCGTGCCTATTTTTTAAAAGTTTTTGAAAGTTTTGGGGTTTGAGGAATTTATTGATATCGTCCTTCCATCTTGGTTTCTGACGCCCTCTCTTCCTCTCGTAATTTAAAGGTTGCCAGAAAGTGGCTCTGTAGGTCCATCAGTCGTCCGTGAGGCGGGAGACGAGGCCTGCCCACCTCCATTTCATGCGACGGATATGTCTTATTACATCAACGTTGTGTCTCATAACTCTTTGTCTTCTTGATACCCAATATAGAACGCTCTAAGGAGTTTTGGGTAAAACATTTTTGCTCGCTCTGATCGCTTACTTTTCTCTTGCTTCCCTACTTTATGTTGCATCAAAAACATCACTCTCATTCTTTCTTTCTATTTCATTTATACTCGCTGACTATTTACTCATTAGCTGATGTCTGTAGAATAAAATTATGACATTTTGCCAGTTTTCCCTAATTATTTAATAGGATAAAAATTTTTTAGATGACCTACAGCGAATAAAAGATGATCAGATGCGCTAATGTTAGACAAAACGATTTTTTGTCATTCTATCAAACGAGCATTTCATTTTTGTTTTTAATGTCATGAGTTTTGTCATGTTTGGAGTTCTGTCATTTAGTTTTTTCATGGTTCTGTTAAGTCGTGACAAAATTATTTTGTCAAAATGGCAATACCTATTAATTTACAGGTATTTTTACATACAATCCAATTCCACCAATGTCATTCCAACAAAAGATGCATAGTAGTCAATAACTGTATTTTGAAAATTAAAGAGCTTGAGTTTCCCATGAAAGCATACAGCAGAATAGCAGCAGTTATATTGCTGTCTGCCGACGAAGCTGAAATTTCAAAACTGATTTCGGTGGTTTCAAGAGTTCTTCAAATTATTTAACCTTATTAGGGACGTGAAAGAATAAAGAATACAATAAGAATAAAAGCAAAAGACAAGAATGAAATAAGTAAGACAGCAAGAAGGTAAATAGTACACGACAATAACAGGAGGATAAAGTGATGGAAAGAAAAGGTTCTTCTATAAGCTGGCTCATCCTTAACATTCTTGATCAACTAGCACTAGACAGACTTGTGTGAAGCCATACAAAATTTCAGCTGCTCAGGTCACCTTGCCTTTTTATTTAGAACTCTGTTCAATTAATACGAGTATGAAACAATCTTTTCGAGTATTTAATATTTACCATTTTTATTCTAATATGAGAACAACAAAGAACTCGTGATTTTTATTTCTGTTTATTATTAGAACCAAGCAACATGCGATCACACTGACGTCCTTAACCAAGTCCTCGAGAAAGCACGAGAATATAACTTTCATGTTTAGCTAGCCTTCATCGACTTCAACAAGGCCTTCAACAATATCTTCCATGGCGTAGTGTGGACGGCCTTGGCGAAACAAGGAGTTCACTCAAGTTTTATAAGAGTACTAAGCAACTTTTATAAAAACTCAACAGCATTGTATATCAAAACCGACACAAAAGGAAGGGAATTCAAAATTCAAAGACGGGTGAAACAAGGCGACCAGCGTTTTCCGAACATTTTTAACAGCGCACTAGAACATGCCTTCCATAATTTGAAATGGAAAAATAAGGGTCTGAAAATGAATGATGAATTCCTCAACAACATGAGATTTGCCAATGACGTTGTTCTGCTGGGGGGGAAATATTTGAACTGGGCAAACAACAACAACAGCATTAGAACTAAACCTAACTGATAAGTGAACGGTGATGGTTACTTGGACACCCGTAAGAAAAACACATGGAGCAAAGATCATTATGTTACTACCTGAGAACAAGAAATTTCTTAGAAGGTATAAATTTTTAATCCAGAAGGTTTTCAGCATCCGCTAATAAACTTCTGGTTACCAACAAATTTTTTATTCTCAGGTAGTAACATAATGACCTTTGCTCCGTGTGTTTTTCTTATGGGAGTCAAAAGGTTCGTAGGCCAAAAGTTGGGTATTTTTTGCTAACAGTAACTCGCTGTGTGACGTCATATCACCGTTCGCTTATCAGGAAATACCTATTCGACGCTAGCGCTTCTACAATTTGCGCAGTCCCAATTCACGAGCTCGAAGAAATGATACGGGAACTCAGCAGAGAATGTGCGAAAATAGGACTAACGATGAATACCACAAAAACAAAAATCGTATCGTCGGACGACACAGTAGTAGAGGTCCGGGCTGATAGTCTTGAAATAAATAAAGTCCCGGAGTATACATACCTTGGGCAGATAATGTCAACAAAAAACAAAATGAATGCAGAAATAGGAATGCGCATAGCGAACGAGTGGAAAGCCTTCTGGGCACAAGAACATATTTTCAAAAGCAGGATGAAAATCTCAACCAAGGTAAAGATACTCCAAAGCTGTGTAATAACAGTTCTCACATACGGATCTGGGCTATGACAAAGAGAAAAAATATTTTAAGACTTGAAACGATGCAATACTCCATACTTTTCCCCTAATTTGCTCTCAACCCGAGCCCTGGAATCCGCCCTTTCGAGCATTACCCACGGACGTACTACATTCAACTGGATTCTTCACTACATGTAGTTTGTGGACTAGCGAGTGTGCCGAAAAGGGCAGTAAGGGACTGGCCACGCCCATTGCGGCAAGCATCAACAATGAGCTAAATGTAAACTTCCGAGAAAATGAGGATGAATAACCATTTTTTGGCGGTAGGATTAATTTTTTATTAAAACAAAATAAGGTTTTCAGATGGGACAACATTTTCTCTCAATGTTCTAATACTTATTTTAAAATTAATCTCGACAGATATGACGAAATGAACGAAATATTTAAGACATAATCAACATTTCCCATTTCACAGCAGCAGTCGGCAATGATGTTTACCGCAATGGGCGGAGCTTACATTCCCTGCACACTTCTATTTCAGCACACTCCATTTGCCTAGAGTGAAGAGTCCAGTTTAATGTAGCAGTAGCACGTCCGTGGCATTACCTCAGAGACCTTGGAGGCTTGTTAGGGCTGTCTTAGCTCTATTCCTTTCTGGCCGAAAAACCGGCTAGGTCGAAATCTGGCAAGCGAACCCGGGACCTCCGGATTAGAAGACCAACGCGCTATTGACTCGGCCAACCAGACTCCAATAAGTACTCCATGCTACGTAGCATCCTAGGATTATCCTTTAAGGATAAAGTAAGGAATTATAAAATTGTGGAAAAAACGAAGATGGTGGACATTGGGTACATAATTAAGAAATTGAAATTCAAGTATGCAGGACATCCAGCCAGGGAGGGAAACCGAAAATGGGGATACAAGCTGTCGGTCTGGACTTTCTATGGTAACAAAAGGAAAAGGGGCCGCCTCCAATCCGGTGGCGCGACGAAATAGTTACAAGAGTGGATCCAGGATGGATGGGGGTGGGGTCTGGTTGGCAAGAAATGAAGAGGGCTAAGACAGCCCTAATAGCCTTCCCGACGTCTCTGAGGTAATGCTCAAAAGAGCGGATTCCAGAGCTCGGCTTGAGAGCAAAATTAGAAAAGGATAGATGGGGGTGGCTCAAAACAGATCAGGTGGAGGAGGGTGGTCGAAACCAACGCTCAAAACTGGGCAGGTTAATTATGCGTCGGTCGGCCGCTAACCCAGGTTTAATAAAGAAATAAATTTAATGAGAATCAAAAAAAAAAAATAAAAAAATCTAAAGCGTAATGACAAAATGTCATAACCAAATTTTTCTGTATTTTAGTTTTATCATTCCATTCAGTTTTTGTTATGTCATTTCTATTTTGTCATACACAAAACTGATAAAATGGTTTTGTCATTATGATAAAATTTCGAAAATTCAATTGTCATTTGATCATTTTGTTTTGTTATGTCCAACAACACTGCATAGATGACCCGCAGACACTCTGCAATATCCGCTGATTATACCAAAACGAACCACTGACGACAAAACGCACCAGAAAATGTACCGGATCCTGCCAAGAACATTAAAAATGTGTCAAAATGTATCAAAATTGTTGAAATCACCAGACATTGTACCAGTAACGTTGAAATGTACCAGATCTGGTACAAATGCACCAAATCTGGCAACACTACTGTAGAGTGTTTGCGTTACTTGTCTACAATGGGCACACGCACAGTACCCAATCTTTCTGATACTGGTGATAACACGCCCTGCGAGTGTAATGCCTTGTTCAGTCGAACTGGTGGGGTTATAGGGCGCGCTATCTTCTTACCTGGATTGATACTGAAGTCTTGCTTTTAGGGTGTCACTTTTTTGTTTCTGTTGTCCATAGCGCTTTCGGCTGTTGGGCCATTCTAACAGCCGAAAGCGCTATGGACAACGAGCGTAATGCCTCGTTCAATCGAACTGGTGGGGTTACAAAACGCGCTATCTTCTTACCTGGATTGATACTAAAGTCTCGATTTTAGGGTGTGTCAATTCATTTTTTTTGTTTCGGCAGTCCATAGTGCTGTGTCGGCTGTTAGGCCATTCTAACAGCCGGAAGCGCTATGGACCACAGAAACAGAAAGCCGGCTCTGTGGCGTAGCGGTAAGAACTCGGCTTCCTAACCCGAAGGCACCGGGAGTATTGCAAGAAAGAACTCGTCGCACATTCTAACACCGCATTCTGATAACGTACACAGAGTCACAACCACATACAGCAGAGGCTTCCGAGAAGTGTATAATCGGTCGCCAGTATCTGAAAGCTGTAAATGGGTAAGGCGCTACCTGCCGGTGCTCGTTGAACTCACCGTCATAAACCACGGGGTTAGTGATACGGGTATTCGACAGGAAGATAGCGCAGTTGATCTAGGCCGATTCCCGGCAAGAAGAGAAGAGGGCTAGGGCAGCCCTGGGAGGCTCTCCGATGTCCCTGAGGTAATGCTCGAAGGGGCGGTTCCAGGGCTCGGGTGAGAGCAAATGAAAAAAAAGAGAACAGAAACAAAAACGTGAATTTGGTACACCCTAAAAACAGAACATTACCAAGTTCACTCACACTTCAATATGGGCACTAAAAATGATATTGAAGTCGTTTTGGTTGCTATGAGGATAATAGTGGGGCTAGTCGAATACCACTAGCTTTTCCGGCGCTGGTGGGACTGAACTCGAGACGCAAGCATTGCGAAGTGGCCACGACTAACACTTTTCAAGATTTCTCAATACAGAACTTTGTGAAGCATTTTCAAGGCTCAGACCTCAGATACTCACTTACCTTCCTTCCCCTTTCCCCGGAAACGACGGCGGAGTCAAGTTCTTAGTATTTGTAAAGAGATCAGGGCGTTAAGTACCAAAACTGACCTGTTATTACTGCTTTACATTTTTCAGCAGTTCTACCTTTTATGATTAAAAATTTCGGGGTCATCAAACAAGAAAACGGCTCATCGTCTTGAGACCTTGCGGTTACATACTTTTTCTGGGTCCAGAAAACCCGGAAATCAATCCTTATTTTTATAATTTTAGCAGATTACTCATTAACCAGTTTCGTTTCTTTCTTCTTTTTTTGTGAGTCTCCACTAAGCCCACTCTTCGATACGTCTCCAGTATTTCCGTAATTCGATTTCCACCCATGAGATGGAAAAACCTATCGCTTTTCACACTCGTGCTATGTAAACTAATTCTCGCCGATGAACTACTGTAGTTCGCTGTTTACTTATAATTTGTTCCTATATAGCTGAGCGTTCATATTTACCCGGCCGAATTGGCGGTATTTACACACGGCTCGGTTCTAAATATTATGTAACGACACAAATTCATTGTTACTAGTTCTGCACATCCGCATATATTCAGTCAGACGTAGCGCACAACGGTACAAAATCATGTAAATTATGTAAGTAGGCACGAGAAACATTCTACACGGAGCCACGCAACGATATTACAACCTAAATAAGATGGTTAATTCTGGTTAATTTACCGAAGTTCAAGATCGAGCGCCGAAGTCGGAAGGTCGAATTTCTTGAAAGCCTTCGTCGGGTTTCGATTTATATTTTCGTTTCCATACGTGTTGAGAACGTCAAAACGAATTATCTCTGCATCTCCATCAGCAAATCTTAACAGCCACCCGTGTGTCCACTACGAGTCGACTCGGGGACTATTGATTACGTACTTTCAAAGCTCTATCGAACCACGAAAGTACCACAGAAACCTCTAGCAAGTTAGAAATACGCAAGAATATCTCTGGTATTTGAAACATGCTATGGCTGGACAAATCGTAGTGTCTCAATTTTTCGTATGTTATAAACACACTGACGTTAGTCAACCAAGGGAATATTCCGAGAATTCAACGTCAGTGATAATTGCCGATACAGCGGTTAAATATTTCCCCCTTACAATTACTAAGCAGAGATAACGAAAAACGGAAAATAGATGGTGTTACGCGCAAATCGCTCAAGTTCTTGACTATTCTGTCATAACAGCAGAAAAACTTGTATACAATATGGAACACCGCGAATCAACATAGTCACCTATTTACTTATCATACCAGCATTCAAACGCAAATAGCCATGTCCGGGGACAGGGGTCGGATCTCTACTCTTTTCTTTTTTATGTTCGACACCTCTTTTACTTCACGGTTTCTGATTTCGCACTGAAGTTAAACTAATGATAAGGCGCTGTAGTACGAAAGGTACGATGGACTGATAACATGGTGCCGATTTCGTTATCACAACAGTATAAAATCAAATTGCGTGGATGCATTTACATAGTTGGTTTCATTCATTCACTATACATATAACTATTTTGATTTACATCGATCTTCATCTATGAAATACTTTGATAAATTCCAGCTCAAAATTTTTATACAAACCATTGAAAGTTGGTGTAATAAGTTGCAGGTGGTAACAAAGTACAAGAAGATATTCTAAGTGACATAAAAATACATATAAATGAAGACAGTATGACAGCAGAATTATAAGTTGAAATAAAACTGAAGATACACAACTCCTAGAGCAGCATATTCGATACATGTAGGACAATGAGAACTTGTCTCGAATATAAGAGTTGAAATTAGCAGCTTTATGTATCCTTACAGCAAATTGTTTCAAACATTGCAATGTTTTGATCAGTTAAAAACAATTTGAGCGCTGAATCAACGTACTTCAGTATTTTTTTCAGCTCTTCATTCTCACTATGAAGCCAATTCGATCTCTGATTTACTCCTACATTTTTTGCATTCACCGGCACAATTTTCCATCTTCTGTGAAACCCATTTACAATTCACAATTAGAATTTCAATGTAATTCTCTCAGGATGCCGCACCACAAAGAAAATAAGCATAATATTATACCTGAATGCTTGAATAGTCTTCAGCTGAGCTGGAATAGAACTTCCAATAAAATACCGCATATCAATATTGAAAGTTAGGTATATGTAGGTAAGTGAAAGAATGGCCTCTTAAATTCGCATTATAAAGACAAATAGGTATCAAAATAATTATAGGGTGGATAAATAGGACAAACGATGTAAATGCATCCACGCCATTCGATTTTCTACTTCACCGTGTTATCAGTTCATCGTACCTATCGTACTACAGCGCCTTACTAATACTTTGATCCGATAAATAGAGAAGATAAATGCAGACCAAAGGAGGAAAGTCAAAGGACCCTCTTTTAAAAAGGAAAAATGTACTTTTTGGGTCAAATTTGCTATGAATTTGAAAAATTTTCTCTAGCTTTACTTCAAGATCAAATATAGAACCAAAAAACCGACAAGTACTTGTTGTTATATTCCTTAGTCTCTCGGCCAGAAAGTTGCGTTTCTCCACTTTTCTCTCTCCTGTGCTAATCTTCTCATTCCTGAGAAGGATTTACAGTCTGTATCCTTTATTATCTGCTCTTTACATGTCATTCTTTGCCTTCCGTTCCAGTTCTTTCCCTCAGCCATTCCCACTAGCAATAATAACAATATCCCTGGATGTCTTATAACCTATCATTTCAACTCTTCTCTTCACGATTATATTCCATGTTTCTCTTTTCTCTCCTATTCACCTCAATACTTCTTCATACCTGATCTTTTCTGTTCATTTTATTTCAACAAACTCCGATAACATCACATTTCGAAAGCTTCTATCCTTTTCTTTCTTGTGTTCCTATTGTCCCAATCTCACATCCATACAATGCTGTACTCCAAATATACGTTTGAAAAGAAATCTCAGTCTTACTTTCAATTCTATACTCGTATTTGCCCTCACATGTCGCTTTTTTGAAGAAGAAAAAAAAAAACTCTCCGCTTGTTCCATTCTACTCCTTATTTCTGTTTCACTTCTACCACCTTGCATTATTTATCAGGCTACCTAAGTATTTACTTTACTACTCAGCTCGCCTATTTCCATGTTTTTCCATCTACTCTAGTGACTACATCATTAAATTCAACTTGTATACTTTTAATCTTTACTCCTTGTATTTCTTTAGTTCTTCTCTAGTTCTTTCCACTATTGCAATGTCATTTACATACTTTATGATTCTAACTGTCTCCCCTTGTATTATCACACCTAATTTCCTTTTATTTGTTTCTTCAGTTACTTTATCTACGTGTAAGTTGGTTTAAAAACACTAGTGACAAACAGCAACATTGACTCACTCCTTTTTGAACTCTCACTGCATCCTCTATTTGTATTTGATCCATATAAGTTCCATATTACTCATCTTTCCTCATACTTAACTCCTACCTATTTCAATATTTGAAAAATGTTTGACCATTCAACATTAACAAGAGCTTTTCCTAAATCTACAAATGCTACATAATATACATCCAAACCTTTTTTCAGTCTTTTTTCTAATAAGAGCCTCAAACATAAAACTGTTTCTGTAAGTTCCTCTACCTTTTCTGAATTCAGACTGATCTCCCACTTTTTCTTCCATTTCATTTTGTATTCTCTTATTTAGTATCCTTGCTAAAATCTTTGATGCCTGCGATAGTAAACTTACAGTACGATAATATTCACATTTGCTTGTTCCAGCTTTTTTAAGGATCATAATTGACCTGCTTTTCTGGGAATCTATCAGCATTTCTCCTTCCTCATACATTCTATAAATTAATTCTCATAAACTTTTTAAAACTACTTCAGCTGCATTCCACAATAACTCACTAGCAATTTCATCACCTCCTTCTGCTTTACCTGCTTTCATTTCTTTTAAAGCTTTATCGAATCCCGATCTCAAAATAGGATCTCCTTTCTTCATACTTCACACTACTTCTTAATTCATAGATTTACTTATACCGGTTCCATTCTTAGTAGGCAATGTCGGGAACACTGACTGGGTCGAAGTCACGGTACATTTGCTTAGGGG
>CM063109.1:28381924-28495613 GCA_031841125.1 Acanthococcus lagerstroemiae
AAACGTCGTGTTAATAAATTATAATTGATTTTTGGAGTGATTTGCCTCTATACTTAATTATTAATATTTATCTTCTCTGCCTTACCAATAGTAAGATAGATTCTTTCAAAGGCTCGCTTGACCATTCGCATTTTTCCGGGCGGCGCATTCATGCGACCTTTTAAAGTGAAATGGTAGGTTCGGATGATAGAATGTCAGTCGTATGAACTTCTTCTTTTCAGTGTAATAATCCGCTTACGAAGGAAGCAAAACTCACGGCGGCTATGCGAATCGTAGCCGAGTGGAAGGATTACGACGGTGAAATCAAAAGACTACAGTTGCAGGTCGATGAACACGCCGAAGAAGAGGAGGTGGTCGAGGTTCCGAGCAAAGATCAGCGTCGTGACGAGCATACAGAACTGTGATATTTAAACTTAATTAAAACTGTATACTTAATTTGCGTATAAAAATCGTTTTGATACATACAAAGCTGTTTTAAGTTTGAAATTCGACGCAGAGCGGTGTGGTGAGTTCTGTGCTATGAGTTATGTAATTCTTTTAAAGCAGTAGCCTCGCTTTTGGACTTGTGTAACTACTGACTGATTAAAACCTATATTTTTATCTCCGAGCACAATACTTGGACTATGTTGGAAAAATCCAGATGACATTTTTTGAAAATTTGAAACAAAAGTCAGAGCGCTGTGGTGTTATGCGCGAGTGTAGCGGAGCGAAGCATATTGGGAAAAGAACAGACGATTTTCTCAACTGAAGGTTAACAAATGTTATGGACGGAGCGGGTTGTAAATGTTTGAGGTTTTTTGGATGATGGAGCGGGAAGTGCCGAGTTGCGGCCGAACGATCCTTTTTAAACCGAGTTGCGGCCAATGACTGGTTGACCAGCAGAAACCCCGAATTGCAGTCCACGAAAAGCCGAGTTGCAGCCCGCCTGTAAGTGTGCTAGTGTGGAATAAAAGCAACCGTACAAAGTCATGTTTATGGTAAGGTGACAGCATGCATAAGTTGGCGCGTACGACAAATCAAGGTTCTTCCTCCTACAACAGCGTGATTGTCCATCTCATTTTTAATCACACCACCTCCACGCTAACAGTTCTAAGTCTAAAGTGAGATGGCATGCCATCACAGCCGCAATTCGGTTCTACATATAAGGGGCCGCAGTTGAATCATGCAACACTTGGTTGATCAAATACCTAATAGACCGCAACTCGGCATTCCATTTCCCCCATTACATCTCTTCGGGACGCAACTCTGGTGCAGTCGATGGAGCCACAAACCCAAGGAAAAATCAATGGTCCGACGATTCCAAATTGTCCACCGCGAAATTTAGTACGTTTGGAGAAACACCCTGTTACATATGGATATGTCGCCCAGGTGACCGCGGTGACGCTCATATCTAGATTCCAATGCCTTCTCTAGTCGTCCTTTCTCAACTTCACTCGGCAGTCTCCATATCGGCCGGTCGAAACGTGATGGAACGGATGACTGCGTAAAGAGGAGTACGCAACTACATCACGATGGTAACGTTTTTCTGAGGAACGTTTTTTACGCAGCCTTTCTGCGGGATATTTCTCTTTCGCATGGTGAATCTTTAGACATATCCATGCCAAAATGGTATTTTTCGTTACAGTCTCGTATATCGCGGTTTTTGCTTCTCTAACAGTAAGTAAGAGAACGGAGCCTAGTAAAATTAGCATGTCGGTATCAAAAGTTTTCTTGCGGAATATTGTTGACAGTAATCTCCTTAATAATACCCCCCTGCAAAAAACAAACCAAAAAAAAACAGCTTTTTAATGGTTTAATAATTTTTTTCTTCTGTGGGCGAGGCAAGGATGGTTGAAGCCTCAAAATTGGTATTCCTAAAAAATATCGGGAAATATTAAATTTAGGATAGAAAATTATTTTTAAAAAATGTTCCGCACTTGATTCCCGATACTGAAAAGATTCTTTACAGTTTTTTAATAACTATCTTTGAAATGACCCAAATAGGGGGTTGAAAATGACTGTACGTCATCATGCATTAACACGAGCCTTGTGGGAGAAATCTGTGTTTCCTACATTTTTGACATGGGCATGTCTAATAGCTCGCCATGCGAAAGAGAAAAAGTCCGCAAAAAAGCGCCCCGCAGAAAAACGTTACCAGCGGGATGTAGTTCCATAATTCCTCTTTACACGGTCATTCGTTCCATCACATTTTCACAAAAAATGCTGAGCAACACCGAGGATAGATTACACTACTAGAGAAGACACTGGAATGTGAGTAGGCACGTCAACGGCGGTACCTGAGCCACATTTCCATGTAAAATATCCCTCTGTGAAGCAGTTTTGGACTCTGTTTTTTAGTTTTTTTTGTTGTTTTTTTTGTGGTTTTTTTTTTCATAGACTTTAGCGGACAGAAAGAATGCCAATCGCTAGTAGATCTGTTTCTATATATTACTACCCATACCTCCCTGGAGCTTTTCCTTCCTCCTTCGCCCTGTCTGTACATAATACATATACATCAAAATTTGTAGTTTTCACTATCCAGTGTTGCCTGAAGTGAAAACTGAATCCTACTCTCAGGTGTCCCAAATTCTGCTAGATTTTGTTGGATTTCAAAAAAATACTGCCGAAGTTTGTTCAAAATAAGTTTTCAATGAGAATTGACAGGAACGAAACTAAGGGGAACCCCCACCCCCAATAATTTGGCAATCGGCAAATTTTTAAAAATGTTCATTTGAATTTTTCATTTTTTATGAACGTCTGTTTGATTTCTATTTTTCAATTAAAAAATATTTCGATTAAAAGATCGAAAAATGTTTGCAATTTTTGAATTTGTTTAAAATTTTGTCGGCGAATTTTTAGTTTAAAAAAAATATTTGTCGGCAAATTTTTCTTCTCCACCTTCCCAAACTGAAAGTTAAATTTCGTTTTTGAAAATGGAGTACCCTGGATTCCTGTCAGAGACTATAGTCCGTCAAAAGCCGAAGATTTCAGGCTGAGTATCGAACGTTATCTGAAAGGTCGAAATCCAACTGAAACGTGGGAGACATTTCAAAAGTCTGAAAGTCGGTAGCAAACTTTGAATTTCGAATTTCAATGACTATTCTGTTTTTACTAGATTCTCTGTTTGACTTGGAGCCTAAAATTTGAGAAAGTTGAACATTTTATTAAAATATCTAAAAGTTGAAAACAAGACTTATTTTCCAACGTCACAAGCCTGAATCTGATAGCAAATGTTCCATAGTTTAATTTACGGGCTTTGGTCCTGGTGAATATACGAGAAGGAGGAAAATTCAGTCTGGGACAAAAGTCATAACTCCATGTTTTTTTCCAAAAGACTGAAAGGGTGCTTGTGGCATGGATTTTCTTAATTCGATCGACCTGAAACTATAGATTTTTTATTATTATTATTATTTTATTTTATATTGGAATTACTCGTAATTGAGGAAACCAATCAGAGGAAATCAGAAAAAAAATTGAGTAAGTAACGATCACTTAATGTGTGTAGGAAGTTGTGTGTTCCTCTCAAATATTCCTAACATCCTTCCAACTTACCCTACCAGACTAGGGCATGCTCATGTGCGCAAATGTGAATAGGTACTTGGGGCATAATGTTCCAATCTGCACTTGCACGGACGAAACTATGGGGGTGGTGAAACACACCCCCTTTCCCCCAATAATTTGGCAGTCAGCAAATTTTGAAACTGTTCATTTGAATTTTCCATTTTCTAAGAACGTTTGTTTCTTTGTTTATTTTGTTTTGTTTTTGTTTTTTCAATTAAAAATATGTATTTTGATCGAAAAATCGGCAAATTTTCAATTTTTTTAAAATTTTGTTGGCGATATTTTACTTAATAAAAAATATTTGTCAGAATATTTTTATTTTCCACCCCCCCCCCCCCCCAACTGAACGAGTCAAATTTCGTCTATGAGAAGTGAGATGCTAAAATAAAATCTTCACTGCTAAAAATGAAAAATTCTGCTGTACCTATCTAGCAGCGATAATGCCGTTACGGCAACACTGTTGAAAAATGAATTTTCCATTACAGCTCGTGTTGCTTTCATCAGCACATATCGTCAAGTCGGAATATCGGCTACGGGGGTGAAGGGTTGAAGGTCGCAGCAGAATTTCAGAATTTGATTTTGATATACTTTGACTGTAACTTCATAACTGTGGTACCTGGGAGGGGCAGGGGCTTGAAATTTTCATAATGATGCGAAACTAGCATCGTTTCACTAGTTTTAAGGGTTTCTGAATTCATTTCTAGTAATGATTTACCCGTAGTTTGAAAATTTCAATACATGGGAGCGGGTGGGAGGTCAGAATTTTCACACTGTGCAATTTGGGTACAGTTTGGGAGGTTTTCAAGATTTCTGAACTCCTTTTTTAAGTCCATACGAAAAGAACCACTGTTGTATGTACATTTTTCGAACGTATTCGAGGTTACTGAACTCAATTCTGGTATCAATCTTGCGCCAAAGTAAAAATTGTATAGCTTTCAGGGAAGAAGAGAGGATTTTATTATTTTCAGGCTGGACAGATATGTACAGCCGTAGCCAGACTGGGTACGAAGGGGGGCTTTCGTTTCACTTTTACAACATTACAGGTGTAATACTTACTACTTACTACCAGAATAAATTTTAATTTTTTTCACATTATCGGCCAATGCTAAGGGGGTCCAGGACCCCCCCCCCCCGGTAGCTACCCCTGTACAGATTGTGAAATAAATACTCAGGCTAGCTTAGCAACCAATAAACTTCAGCCGCTTCTTAGACCAGGTCAGCTGCTATCTAGTCAGCTTACTTCTGGGTATGGGCCTCTCTGTTATCCTTCTCCATACTATTCTGTCAAGGGCTGCTTGTTTTTAAAGCGAGCTAACCTTCGTTTGCAATTTAGTCTTTCCAGTGAGTGGCTGGCTTACCCTTTTTAGTTTATAGTCCCACGGAATCCACTCGTCAACCATTTTATTCCATTTTGCATCATTACGAGCAAAATAGCTGGCAAACATGAATTTGAGCTCTTTCACAATATAACTCGCATATTTGGCTGTGGTTTTGTTTTTGATTATTGAATTTTTCACTTTGTTCTCTATGGAAAATTGCCAGTAGGGCGGGGGTGTCACAGTCTTTTGGAGAATGTATTCTCTACTATGTCTATCAAAATTACAAGAAATATCTCAGTTTTTTAACCCAGTTTGTAGAGCGCATTATACTTGGAAGTGCAGAATGAAGTAAGCGAAGTCACCTCATGCTACGGTAATTTAACCCCCCCCCCCCCATTATCTTCCGTAGCTGGTAGTGGTCCTAAATATTCATACTTATTCAGAAATTATTTCAATTTCATTACCCTGTATCGAGAATGTTTACTTTACGTCACTATTGCTCCTTACTTTACAGTTCCTCTGCCATACCTTGTAAATTATTAATGTTGCTACCGAGTCGGACTATGTCATCCGCAAACCTCAAGTTATTCATCCAGTGACTGTTCATTGTTCATTTTTATCCTATTCCTCCGAATTTAGTTTTCTAAAAATTTGTAAGACACTGTTAAACAGAACAAGGGAAAGTGAATCTCCCTGTTTCACCCCTCCCTCTCTCTGTTTAATTCAAATTTACTACTTTTCTCTCTATACCTATACTAAAAAAAGTAAAATCCGCCGCCAAAAAAACGCACTGCGGGTTGTCTATCTAAAAATCCGAAAAATTGCAGGGCAGATCAGCTACTTTCAAGGACATAATCTGTTCTAATATAAAATATCTCCAAGTTTTAAGACATAACCGACATAATAAGACATAAAAAAAGACATCTCTCTATCTATATATTAAAAACCAAAACTCCTCCCCCTCCCTCCCCTCCTGGAGAAAAACTCACTGCGGGTTGCCTCCCTAAAAATTGGAAAAATGGCAAGGGTAGATCAGCTACTTTCAAGGACATAATCTGTTCTAACATAAAAGATCTCCAAGTTTTAAGACATAACCGACATAAAAAGACATAAAATGACATAATTACCCATAATCTTCAAGATCACAAGGCACTGCAGGTTGCCTACCGTGCCCCTTAATTGTTCAATTTTCCAAGGGTAGCCTACCCTCAGGAGGGGGCTCATTGTTCAGAAGGGAGCTCCTGAAGGAGGAGGAGGGCCCCTGGAAAATTGCAGGGGCAGATCAGCTACTTTCAAGGACATAATCTGTTCTAACATAAAAAATCTCCAAGTTCTAAGACATAACCGACATATGAGACAAAATACATAAAATGACATGAAAAGACATAAAATGACATAATTACCCATGTTCGTCAAGATCACAAGTCGCTGCAGGTTGCCTACCCTGCCCCTTAATTGCTCAATTTGCCAGAAGTAGCCTACCCTCAGGAGGGGGGGGAGGGGGGTTCATGGTTGAGAAGCCCTACCACCTAAGACATAACCAACCTAATAAGACATAAAAAGACGTATAATGACATAATTACCCATAATCTCCAAGATCTCAAGTCGCTGCGGGTTGCCTACCCTGCCCTTAATTGCTCAATTTTCCAGGGGTAGCCTACCCTCAGGAGAGGTTCACGGTTGAGTAGGGAGTTCCAGAAGGGTGAGGAGGTCCCTGTGGGGGCGTGGGCTGTGGATGGAGATGGTGGCCTTTGATGGGGCGGGGGTAAGATGAGTAAGAGGACCTGGTGGAGGAGAAAGTCCTTGGTGAGAGAGGGGACCAGGGAGAGAAATGGCCGTGGTGCGGGAGGGCTGTTGGCGGGGTGGGGTCTTGAGGGGGAAGGGCTCTTGAGGGGAGGGGTGGTCATGGTTGTGAGAGCTCCTGAGTGGATGGTCGGGGATCTTCAAGAAGGTTGGAGGGCCATAGTGAGGACAGGGGCTCTGAAGGGCGATGAAGCCCAGGAGGTAGTGGTGGGTGAGAGGCCCTTGTGGCGGAGAAAATCCGGGTGACCATTGAGGAAGGAGGAGGTAGTGGTGGGTGAGGATCCTAGAGGGGCAGTAAAATTTTAGTAGATAAAGGCCCGGGGGTGTAAGAGGTACTCATGGTAGAGGAGGGAGCTCCTAAAGGGGAGAAAAACTACGGCGGTGGCGGGGACTGAAGAGGGAGGTAAAGGCACCGAGTGGGGAGGGGGATAATAGTGAGGAAGGTTCTAGTCCTGGGGAGGAGGTCTTGAGAGGAAGGGGTCTAGAGCGGGAGGGGTGGTCATGGTGGTGGAAGCTCCTGGTTGGAGGACCAGGGGATCTTTGTGGTGGTTGAGCGAGGAGGCAGTGGGTGATGGAGCCGCTGAAGGGGAAGACTTTAGAGAGGGACTAAGCCCGCCATTGGGGAGGTCGTAGTGATGGGTTAAGAGGTCTTGGTGGGGGTGTGGTACGTGAACAGAAATGAAGGCCATAGTGGTGTGGGGTGGTCGAAGGACGTGGTTCTAATGGAGGGCACTCGGGGTGGAAGAGGGTGATCGGGGGAGACTAGGTGGAGGACTATGGCCATTGCGGGGGAGGAGTTTGTGACTGAGGAGAGCTGCGACTGTTGAGGCGCGACCGTGGAGGCGGAGAGCAGCCATGGTCAACAAGGGGGTCGTGGTGGAGGAGGAGGAGGCTCGTGATGATGAAAGGATGGAAGGGAGTTCATGGTGGAAGATTGAGGACCGCTGATAGAGGGGGAGCAAAAGAAGCGCAAAGCAAACCTCAACTCAGTAACAAAAGTTTCAGACCAAACACTGAGGACTGTGGCGGTTGGACAAGGCGCGAAGCGCCGAGTAAGGCTGGCACGAGCAAAGCGCCGAGTAAGGCCGGCACGAGCGAAGCGAGTGGCGGCGTGGGGGTTGAGCCGCGAAGCGGCCAGGGGGCGAAGCAACCTAGTTATATCTAAACTAGTAAATATCACTCACAAACTCTAAAAAACTGACTTATCCGCTCTATATGTTTGCCCTGGCTCTTAGTTACTTTGAGGAACAGGCGGAAAGGTGAAGATTCACTAGCGGAGGTCCAGTGAAACAAGGAAATTGGAAGTTTGAAGGGTTGGAGCTAAAGTCGGAGCCGAAAACTGGCTCCGGCTCCAATAAAATTCTAAAATTGGCTGCAGTAAACAATTTTTGAGGTCCAACTCGGAACATCAAAAATAAGTTAAAATAAAAGTAGCAGTCCCCACGAGTACCTACATCTTCGCAATCACGGACACAAAGCCAACACGAGTTATTCAATAACTGAAGATGTGTCCATATGTCCCAAATCCATCAATAATTTTTGGAACAAGAGATAACAAGAAAATGGTATGATAGCGATTTGGAAGCCTCACGTACAACCGGTTCGAAAAAATATTCCAAAGCGTTACAAATAGCTACAAGAAAAGAAATAATTTATTATATCAAATGTACAATTGCCTACAGTCTAAGAACTACATATACGTTATAAAATGAGGTAGTTATGCTGTTTTAACTCGTGTCCAAGAAACGTTTGTTTATTTTATTCACCGTCATGATCCTATTTCGGTAGTTATTACTCTGCGGTATCATATTCTGTCGTCGGTTCGCGTCCGGCGAGCGATGCATCGATTCGACGATGAGAGCTGCGATCAGCGGGTCGATGTCGGAGTCAATTAGTGCTCGATGACTGGCGATGATTTTCGTCGACAGAGGATTCTGGTTGTACCGACGAACCACATTTGCAGACGCGAGCAGAGTTTCTAGCGCAAAAGAAATCTGTAACAAAATCGGTTAACGTTTTATACTGTTGGATGAGTGAAGCCAGCTGTAGTAGGTGAGCACCTTAGAAACCAGGTTGAGCCTTCTTCAAACCATTGCATGATCGGACTCGATCCGCCCTTAAGGCGGCTATACACTTAGCGTGAAAACAGACGATACGCGAGAAAAATCAGGCGAAACACGAGAAGCGAAAAGTGTATAGATGTCGTTCTCGTGATGCATCTCGTCATCTTTAAGTTCGTGTTTCGCGTTTCGTGTTCTCGCCAAGTGGTCGGCATTTTGACGAAATGTCAAAGGGTTTTCGTACTATACTGTCTAGACAAACATGACGGCTATACACTTATCGTAACATGCATGTGTCGATCTGGCGAATTTTTCAGTTCATCTGCATTTCAGTCGGCAGTCGGTTTTTAATTACTGAAGAGGCTTGGCTCAATTTTTCTCGCTGATTTCGAATTCGTTGTCCAAATTTAGCGCTAACCCTCCGTTGGGCAAAATTCAATTTTGCGACCTATGATTCCTTTTCATAGAGCACCGAACATTATTTAGTATAATATGTATACTTTCACATGCCCACTTTGGGTAAGAACAAGCGCCCACACGGTATGTTGACTGAACCAGTTTCGAAGTTCGGATTATTTTTTAACCTAAATATTTATTTATTTTGTTTTAATTCAATAATAATGGCTCCTCCTACGGCCAAAACTAACCAGATTAGGAGAGAACAAAGTACAGTGTATTACAGTTTTTTCATTCGATATTAATTAAAGAACACGAAAAAAAATTGTAAAAAAGAAATAAAAACAAAAACAAAAACTGTGACACATTTTCAGGGTGTCTAATGGTCATTTAAAGTCACTTATTTTGAAGGAAGGTCATTTAAGTCATTTAAAGTCATTTATTTTCAATCATGGTAATTTACAAATTTAAAAATCAGCAAATTATAACTTGAAAGAGCTATGGCGTATATTCCAGAATTTTCAAAAGATCTTCACCTATCACAGAATTCTGAGGAAAAGGAGAAGAAAACAGCCTTCACACGGCTCTTCCTTCGAAATGATAAACAAGCTTCACCCTTCGACAGTCTCGCGACATGTTTCGCCGAAACAAGTGCCTGATGTCCTATCGTATGGAGAAATTTTCAAAATTTTCGAATATCAAAAATGAAAACGAAAAAAAATTTAAAGATGGAAATATGAATACGCGTTCTATGGGGTGCAGCATGGTGCGATATCAATGAATTAACAACTTCATAGATTTTATTTATTTATTTTTTTATTTTCCTTTTCGTGTGACTTAATGCCGAAAGAATAGAATTCGAAAATTGGTTTACAGGTTTTTGAGGTCGCTGTATTCGAGACTTTAGGGGTAATTTTTGAATCCTATCCCTCCTGGTGCGACCAATGTGGTAGCAAGAGCGTAGGACAAACAATAATAGACTCGGAATTCACCCTCTTTTAAATTAAAGCCACGGAATGGGGTAAAAATGCAGTTTTATTTATCAAAGTTTTGCTCATAGAAAATAACGTCGTAAAAATGTCTCAATTGAAATAAGCACAGGCGTTTGAATTTGGTCCAGATTAAAAATCAGAAGCGATATTCGAAATTAGTGATACAAAATTACCCCTGTTTCGATATTTCGTGCAATTTGTTTTCGGAGAAGCTTAATTCGTATTACGACAGGGCTCTGGAAAGGGTCAGATAAAAATCAGAGGCGATATTCGAAATCAGCGTCTCAGAGCTTGGTTGACTATCCTGTCCAAAAAATTTACTTTAGAATCTCGTAAAGAATTTGGAACTTGAGGAAAACTAGAGTAACTGGAATTAGCCCCTCTTTCGTGGAGCCTGAATGGTTTGGAGAGAGGGAAAATAACTATTAAAATGAATTCTGGAACCCAGGTGAGAAATCTGCAGCATATCTAACGCCAAATGTTATGAAAGTACAAAGGGGGTTAGGAGCTGGAAAATTATGGTATCAGGGGAGGCGGAGGAGGCTTCAATTTAAGAGTATCGATAGATACAATATAAGTTCATACATCTGAAAATAATAGTCTCTTTCGTAACGCGATAATAATTACTATGCGGTCTTTAGATTTTTTTCAAATTTTGTGGATTAGTTACTTTGTCCCCAAAACCTCGGAAATCTCATTCATTCACCCTTATCTGCATTTGTGAGGGAGAGAGGAGCCGAAGAACAACCCGATGGCAGGATGTTCCAGAAAATGAATTCGTTGGTTTTCAAATTTTCGTTTCATTACGACTTTCTCAAAAAAATTTTTACACTGGTGAGAGGAGCTAGATTGAATATTTTTTCATTTTCGCGTCTTTTCGCGCCGAGATTTTCAGATTCTCGCGAACAGGATGAGATGAACAGACGAAACACGAAACAGCTGATATTGGGAGAAGTGTATAGTGATTGGTTCGCGTCTCATCATCTTTTTCGTGAAATAGTTCGTGAAAAGTCACGAAATACGAAATACGCTAAGTGTATAGCCGCCTTTACGAATTCACTTGATCACCATCAAGCAGCCGAGTAAACTTTAGACAAGGTGTACGATGCTTCCATGCAAGTATAGTAAACTTACTTCGGGTAAGTTGAAATTAGGTATCTACTCGTATTGGTGAAGACGAAACTTGATTTTCAGTTTGGGGAAGGGGGTGCAGAAGAAAAATTTGCCGACAGATTTTTTTAAAACTTAAAAATCCGACAATTTTTTTTTTATTGAACATTCGCCAATTTTTCAATCAAAGTATGTTTTAGTTAAAAAAAAAAATAATAAACCAATAACGTTCTTAGAAAATGAAAAATTCAAATGAACAGTTTCAAAATTCGCCGACTACCAAAAATTATTGGGGGGGGGGAGGCGTACCTGCAAATGCAGATTGGAACCTTATCCCCAAGCACTCACATTTGCGCACATGAACATACCCTAGTCTGGGAGGGTAAGCTGAAAGGATGTCAGGAATACTTGAGAGGAACACACAACTTCCTTTACACATTAAGCTATAGTCGTTATTTACTCTTGGTGATATTTTATTTTGAATCTCCTCTGATTCGTCTCCTAAAAGTAGATATAAAACACCGGAGCTGGCGCATGTCGATTTTTCGACATAAATTTTTTGTTCTTTTGTGTTAGTTTCAAAAAATGGTGCCACCTTTTTCTTTTCTGCGTTAAATCTCTGTTAGTTTTATTTTGTGTTCATTTCCTGTAGCTTTTATATCCTTGTACTTTCGTGTTGTTTTTACTTCCTTGTTTCCTGTCTATTTCCGGATCTTTTTATTTTAATTTTTGAAAAATTTTTATCAGAAAAGGATTGGAAAATGAAGCCAACACAAAAGATCAGAGAAATAAATCTCACACAAAAATACGAGGGGGAAAAACACGAAAATATGGGGGGAAAATTGATAAAATTCTTCATTCATCTCATCGTCTTAAGTCATGATGAAGTTTCCGAGACACGCTTTAATACGCTAATAACATCTGACAGCTGAGTGATTAAATTTTCTGTATTATAAATATGATACGATTTATGATTCTATTAATCCTATCTACTCCATCCTCTTCCTGATAATGCTTAACCCAGTAGTAACTTTTATACTTTTCTACTATTCCAATGGCTAGGACAGCTCTTAGTAAGTTTTCAATATCCTTCATTCTTACATTTATCAGATTAGCATAATAATTTGTAACATATTCAGCGGGTATATCAATACTTCTAGTGAAACTTTCCCATTTATATTTTACTGGTTTGTCCTCCTTAGTAATATAAGTATGACATACATATAATAATAATAGTACCTTTATTTCGGCATTTCACATTTATCATTTTTACATTTGCATTTATAGCCTATTTATGTACCGGACGCCCATTCCCGAGCATAGGTCTCCCCTATTCGTTCCCAAATTCTGCGGTTTTGCGCTCTCCTCTTCCATAGCACTCCTAGCCTTTCTTCAATGTCGTCTCTCCATCTTTTTGCTGGCCTGCCTCTTCTCCTTTTATTACTGTACGGTGTCCAATTAGTTACCCTTTTTGTCCATGAATCATTCTCCATTCTTGCTATATGTCCTGCATACCTAATTTTTTGCAACCTGATTGTTACGAGTATATCCTTTGTTCTGTTTCTTTTCTAATCACACTGTTCCGAATTTTATCTTTTGTTCTTATTCCCAGTATGCTTCTTTCCATTTTCCGCTGGGTCGTTTGTATGCTATTAGCTTGCTCCCTCGTTAGTGCCCAAGTTTGTGCCCCGTACGTTAGGATTGGATATACGCTTGATTCCAGAATTCTGATTTTGGATAACACTTTCATTTTACCCTTGAAGATTTTTCCCAGAGCCCAGTACCCCCTCCACGCTTTTTTTCTTCTTCATACTCCCCTATATTATCATAGTCAACGTTTCTACTAAGATCAAAACTTGTTGCAACATCCCTAGTGATATTAAAAAACAAGGAAATTATGATTTCTTTCCTAGACTCCGAGTATAAATGTTGAGGATTATTGACAGACCATATTTCAGTAGTCATGCGGAAAGCCGGAGGGCCGTCAGTGACGAGCCGTATGGAGCCGGGGTGCTGCAACAGGTAGTTCAAGAACTGTTCCCCCAGCGCCCCCCGCTAACGGCAGTCTCCGTCGAAGTGCGAGCGGATATCCCTCTGCTTAGTGTAGGAGAAGTGGACAGCGCGATCGACCGGATCAGGACAAAGAAGAGGAAGGCGCCTGGTCCGGACATGATTTCCAATGTCGTCTGGGAAGTAATCCACCGAGCAGACCCATCCCTCCTGACCAACGTATTCAATCGCGCGTTGCAGGAGGGGACATTCCCTAACAGATGGAAGACGGCGCGGCGCGGCTGGCACTGATCAAGAAGCCAGGAAAGCCAGATGGCCAGCCGTCCTCGTGCTGGCCTATTTGCCTGCTCGACACCGTCGGCAAGGTGTTTGAGCGAACCATCGTGGATAGGCTGGAGGAGCATTTTAAAGGCGGAAGACGATTTCAAGCAGTCAGTACAGATTCAGAACTGGCCGCTCGACTGCGGACGCCGCGCTGAAGTTGAAGAGACTGGCGCAGAAGGCGATCCGCGAGCGGCGGTCAGCCTCGACATTAAGAACGCGTTCAACTCCATTCCGTATACGCGTATCATGGAGGCGTTGGAGTTGGCGCGGGTACCTGGTTACCTCGTGCGCATCATCAGGAGCTACTTTTCCGGCCGCCGGATAGAGATGGAGTCGGCGGCCGGACCAATCACCAGGGAGATGACCTGCGGCGTTCCTCAGGGATCAGTACTCGGACCTACCCTGTGGAACGTCGCCTTCAACGGGATGTTGAGGCTGGCACTACCACCAGGCGTAAAGTTGATCTGTTACGCCGACGACACGCTGGTGGTGTGCCAGGCAGAGACAACAGCAGAGGTCACGCGACGAGTGAACCATGCGTTAGAGATGCTGACCCACTGAATCGAGTCGGCGGGGCTGTGCTTAGCGGTTCAGAAGATAGAAGCGGTTTTGTTCACGACGCGACGCAAGTACAGCCCACCCACCTTTGTCCTGAAAGGTGTGGAGATTGGGCTCTGTACAGCCCTGAAGTACCTGGGGCTGTGGTTCGACGGGAAGTTGCATTTCCGAGAGCACTTCCGACGGGCAGCTGAGAAGACGGATCGAGTAGCCGGCCAGCTGTCCCGTCTGATGTCGAACCTAGGGGGGCCGAGAGAGCAGCGACGTAGGATGTACGTGAACGTCATCATGTCGGTCCTCCTATACGAGGCGCCAGTATTCGTCGACGCCATCGATATACCATACAGGAGAGCGGAGATGGAGAAGATCCAGCGAAAAACCGCGATGAGGTGTGTCAGTGCGTACCGCACTGTTTCTTCGGATGCAGTAGGCGTGTTAGCGCGTATACCGCCGATCTAACTCAAGGTCGGCGAATCTGCGTTATACGGTGCGAAGAAGAAAGTGAAGACGAAACGGGAGGCACTTCGGGTCAAGCGAGTCATCCAGCAGGACACGCTTCGGAAGTGGAAGGACGCGCTTGCCCATTCGACCAAGGGCGAGTGGACCCGAGCGCTGATACGCGACCTCGACAGATGGGTAGAAAGAACGCACGGAGCGCTTAACTTCCACCTTACCCAAGTATTGAGCGGCCACGGGTGCTTCGGCACGTACCTACATCGGATGTCGATAGCGCCGAGCCCCGTGTGCGCGCACTGTGATCGAGGGGCGGAGGACACACCTTGGCACACCCTGTTCGAGTGTGAGGCCTGGGAGCAGGAGAGGCGCGGGACGGCCACAACAGCGATCGACCCCGGCGGCGACGATGAAGAAGAAGACGACGACGTCGGCGTGATCAGCCGTCTCGCGCCGGACACCCTGGTTCCGGAGATGATGAAGAACGGAAGCAGTTGGCACCGGGTGTCAGCCTTTGTCTCGGCCATCATGAAGAAGAAGATGCAGACGGAGTGGTCGAGACAGAGGGCCGGCGATTCAACAAGCTCGGCCCACACCATCGAACAGGAGGAGAACTCTGTACCATCCTAGAGAAGAGCTGCTGCAGCTGCACTGCGGACCCACCGGCAGGGCTCACCCGTCGTCACCACCTGCCTGCGTCGACACACGGACCCAGACGAGAGGTGAGGGGTGAGTGAAGAGAGGCAGCGCGTCCGGCCGAGGGGGACCTGAAATTTCCAGGCGAGCGCTCTGGGAGTGCGGACCTCGGTCAGTAGGGAACTCCATGGTGGCCCTCCGGCACGTAGAAATGGGGGCTCGGGCCCGGCCCCAAGACGTCCCTCCGGTCACTGACGCGATGCTCGAAAGGGTAGTTCCTGTGGCCGGGGGTGCGGTGTCATAGGGGCTACTTTGGCATGCGTGCATCGCCATACGTCCCACCACACATAGTGCCAAGGTGCAAAACCATTCTATTCTATGCAGAAATTCTCTATCACTGAAAGTGATATTGCAGGTCAGAAGGATATGATCATTTGTGATTCTTTTACCAACATCTACAAAACATTCCACCTCTTGTTTTGAAAAAGTAGATACGATCAATAGAATCACAAATTGTATCATTTATTTATAATATAGAAAATTTAATCACTCAACTGTCAGATGTTATTATTAAAGCGTGTCTCGGAAACTTCATCATGACTTAAGACGATGAGATGAATGAAGAATTTTATTAATTTTTTCCCCCATATTTCCGTGTTTGTTTTCTTTTTCTCATATTTTTGTGTGAGATTTATTTCTCTGATCTATTGTGTCGGCTTCATTTTCCGATCCTTTTCTGATAATTTATTTTCTGATCTTTTCCAGGAAATTATTTTTTCAATTGTTTTTTGATAAAAATTGTTCAAAAATACAAAATTAAAATAAAAAGATTAGGAAACAACCAGGAAAGTAAAAACAACACGAAAGTACAAGGATTTGAAAGCTACAGAAAATGAATACAAAATAAAACTAATAGAGATTTAACAGAAAAGAAAAAGGTGGTACCATTTTCTAAAAATAACACAAAATAACGCAAAAGTTATGTTGAAAAATCGACAAGCGCCATCTTCGGTGTTTTATATCTACTCCTAAATTGGTTCCGATAAAATAAAATAAAAAAGCCTACAAAGTTTCAGGTTGATCGGATTAAGGGAATCCGTGCCACAAGCTCTCTTTCGTTCTTATAGGGAAAACACATGGAATTTTGACTTTTGTTCCAGACTAAAAGTTTCTCTCCTATATTCATTAGGACCAAAGCCCGTAAATCAAACAATAGAAGATTTGCTATCGGATTCAGCTTGTGACATTGAAAAATAAGTCGTTTGCTTTCAACCTTTAGAGTTTAATAAAATGTTCAACTTTCTCAAATTTCAGGCTGTAGGTCAAACAGAACTTTCAAATAACATTCGATACTCAGCTTGCAACATTCGGCTTTTGACTGACTAGTCTCTGACAGGAGCCCCAGGGTACTTCATTTTCAGGAACGAAATTTGACTTTCAGTTTGGGGATGTGGAGAAGAAAAATTTGCCGATTTTTCAATCACAATATTTTTAAATTGAATAAAATAATAACAAATAAACAAAGGGAAGGGTGATTTTCCAAAACGCACTATCTGCGAAAACAAAAATGTTGAGGAACATGAAAAAACTGCTGATGTGGAGAACCGTGACTTTTTCATCGCTAACGAGGGTGAAGTTGCATTCTTGATGTATTCAGGCGTTAGCGATGAAAAAGTCACGGTTCTCCACATCAGCAGTTTTTTCATGTTCCTCAACATTTTGGTTTTCGCAGACAGTGCGTTTTGGAAAATCAACCTATTTAAAAAAAAAAAAGTAACAAACATTCATAAAATATGAAAAATTCAAATGAATAGTTTCAAAATTTTCCGACTGCCAAATTACTGGAGGGAGCGATGGGGGTTCATGCCCCCACCTCTATATTTTCGTCCCTGACAGAATCAGTGAACCCAACTCCGTCAAGTTTCGTAGTTCTCGGATTCTGTATTCGTTTTGTACTCTCAGAGTAGCCACTTTCCTGAATTTTCCAGGTTTTCCAGATCAATTTTTCTAATTTCCCAGACATTTTTTCAATTAGTGTTGCACACAACTTTGAGGATACTTTGTAAAAGTACGTAAGTCATTACGCTTTATGCTGACATTTTTTCTTGAAAAATAGCGTATATTCTCTGATTCTTAGTATTCGCAAAAAGTTCCTTGAAACTGATAGTGAGTTACAAACCATGGATGAAAAGTGAAATAAAAGTTAATCGAAGAAAGAAGAAAGTATAAACAAACTAATGATAGAGAAAGTGAGGGAAAATATAAGACTTTTAAGAAATCAAATAAAGATAGAGAAGGCAAGAAAAATTGTAATCAGAACTGAGAGGAAGCTGAAGAACAAATAAAAACAGGAAAACCCGACCAGGGGAACAATAAAGTAAAAAGATATTTTGGAGCAAGAGGAAAGAGAACAAATTAAATTATTAGACTCTAAAAGAAACAAAGTGCAAAGATGACTGAGATAAGTTATAAAACTGTATAAGAACGGAGCAGGTGTAAATAAATGTATGGAAAGAAAACATAGTGGAGAGGATAAAGAAAGAGGAACAGGGATGTAGCGAAGAGTTTTTTCTGGAGGGGCAAAAATTGTTAAATTCTCAACTGACTCGACTAAAAATTTCCAAGTTTCAAAATTTGTTTGTATTGGCTAAAAAAAAGTTTCACTTGTTGGATTTTCCCAACTTTTGATTCATCTACTAAAATTTCCCAACTCCGGATGAGGCTTGGGGCAAGCTACCCCTATACTTACCCCCTATTTTTGTCCCTGAAGAGGAGATCCTATTTTCAGATCAGAATTTAATAAAGTTCAGAATGAAATGAAACCGGGTAGCCACTTTTTTCAAGAGCAATTTTTCCTGACTTTCCCGGTTTTCTAGACCAATTTTCCCAATTTTTCCTCAAATGTTTTCAGCTAGTATTGTACACAGCTTTAGAAATACTTACTATTTGAGATCAAATTTGATATTCATTGACTATAATGAAAATTGAGTATATGTATCAATTCTCATTACTCTCAAAATATTCCTTGATCTTGACCAAAATTGTAGCAATTCCCTGACTTTTCCAGACTGACTAAATTCCCTAACTTTTCCAAGTTTTCTAGAAAGTAGTTACTCTGTGAAAGAAGGTAAAGCAGAAGGAGTCGATGAAATTGTTGTTTGTAAGATTATTTTTTAACCTTCAAGTCGAACGTTTTTTAACGTGGCTCCTTTTGCCCAACTCGATGGTTCCTTTTGCCCAGGTAATTTTTTAAAAGTCGAAAAAAATACTTTCGGAAAAAACATATTTTAGCCACCTTAACGGTCTTCAATTTTGATGTTAATACACTATTTTGTAGCTGAAAGTATGCTCTATTCAACGGCGTATTCAGATTTAAAATTGATCCACAAGAAAAAATTTTACAGTCATCTCCGCAAACGTGGTTTCACTTGCCCTAACTTCCCCTACTCTTTTCACTTTTAGCCAATCTGGTAACCCTACCCAAATGCAACTTTTTAGCCCTATTCGACCTCCGAATTCAACTTTTTTTAACCACTTTTCCTCCATCTCACCCGCCATTCCCAGAATATCAGAAAATATGCCTTGATTCTCAAGACCTGCAGAACGACGAGGTGGAAGAACAATTTAAAAACTGCCAGAAGACTTGAGCCCTTCAACCTAATAAACCTACCAATTTTGCGAAAACACAAACATACAAGTTGATTAAAATTTACGATTATCGCAACGGCACCAAAAGCCCGAGTAAACCCGTAGACCGTTGAAACCCAGACACGACGTTCATAATCCAGAAAGTATCTCTCAGCCAACCAGCTATCGTCAGCCCCTAATAAAACCACCGCTCGGGGTAAGTCAAAAAAAAAAAAAAAATATGTTACTTACTGTAATAAAAAACACCAATTTCATTGCACACATAAACGTGTTCGCACCCGAAAACGCACACTATGTACTTGGTCACCGCTATACACTAATTTCACCTTGACTTCCAGTCATCTTATATTTATATACACGCATCGGAGGAACAAAAACGAGATTGAAATGAGGTAAAATTCCGCTTTCAATGTTATGCGTAAATTATGACTCGGTAATTTTGAATGATACGCGTGACGCCGCAAAAGATGGTCAAATTTACGGAGCAGTCCAGTCGATATAATAATTCCGCTACTCATCATGTCGTACGTATCTTATTGTCGAATAAATAGGGCACCAAAAATTAGCATCATACAATCTTTGTTCCTCCGCGCTCCAAAACATGAACGAAGTCGCATTTCGACTGAATTAATTTTTAATAACTTTCCAGACGTGCGAATGTGCCCCATTCAGAGTCTCGTAGACACGACCATCGAAGAAAGAAAGAAAAAAAAAATTAAATAAATAACGATTTGCTTGTAATTTTTTATAATTGCGTTTATCGTCCGTCGTCTTCTTCAATTCTATACACATAATAAACGAAAACATACAAAAAAGTTTCTCTCTGGAAACTGCAACGTAAAACTAAATAAATAACAATTTTTCAAGCTTAACGCTCGTCCAAAAAAAAAGTTTTCATATTGGCATTTAGGAAAAAAAAACCGCAATTTGTAAATAGGAACGTGGGTACGTAAAGAGAAAATATTTTGCCACGTTGATTAACGATGATGGGAATTCGAGTAGATAACTTTCTAACGGTACACATTAAAATATTGTCGTATATTAAAATCAGATCTGAGCAAGACGAGAACTGTTATTGAAGCATGCAAACCGACATGACGAACACGTCTACATCGATACCGAATAATTGCGTAGTCTAAAATACACAGACTTTGCAAATGAACTCACAACCAGAAGCGAAATAAAGAACCGGATTTCTTCTCAGTTTTCTCAATAAAACGAAATAGAAAGTGACAATGAAATCGAAAAAATAAACGAGTCCTGCATATAGATTTGCCATATTCGATACACACGAAAACAGCGGAGGGATTCTTGTCGCTGAAGATCACGAATTTGATAACTGGTTCGCATAAATGAACACTGTAAACATTTTAACCCCTTCCCCTAATGATAGATTTTCAATCAGTTTCCAAAATTTTCTGAGAGTCAGCTACTCGAAAAATCTTCTCATATGGATACAAGTACGACTTTGATTCTGATGCACTCGTTGACGTGGACTAGAGCTCCTGCAGCTGATGCGGACTTCCCGGCAGGGCTCACTCCGCTGTCGTCACCCCTTCATGTGTCGCCACACACTTACCAAGACGAGAAGCAGTAAAGGAATTAAGGGGGCACGGGGCAGCTTGACCTCCAAGCCTCTGCCAGAGTTGGGGATCAAAAGGTGAGGAACTCCAACAAGTCAAAAGCGAGTTTTTATAATTAATTTCAGATTTATTACTATTATAAATAATGTATTGATGCTCTTTAGAGTGATATTCATGATTTTCTCAATAGTAGATGCAAGTTTTCCAGCGGCGGCGCGAGGGGGTGGCAGGTTAGCACGAGCCAACCTATTTGTTCAGGAAAGGCGCCAAAAACGAGCGAAAAAAGCGCAGGAAACGGAGCGGAATTGAAAGAAAAAAATTACTATCAAAATGAAGAAAGAAAAAAAAAAGGATGAAAATAGGAAGAAAGCGCAGAAAAAAAAACAACGAAATTGCACTGCTACGCTGTATCCAGTGTTGGCATCGGGAATTCCCAATTCCCGGGAATTCGATTTTCATTCCCTGTTTATTTTGGCCGGGAATTCCCAATTTTCGGGAATTTCAATTTTTTTTTTTAATGAATTGATCGCTGGTAGCGCTGGTAGGCTTGATTCTGCATACCTGCATACTGTGTGGACAAAAAAGCAAAAAAGATTGAGAAAAAATAATAAATTCCAGGTGTGGAAGTCAAGTTAGTAAAGATTAGAATTTACAATTTAGAACATTAGAACCTTCAGAACAATGAATTAAAAAACCCGGCATTCCGCTACGCGCTAGTAGAGTCTTGAATTTTGGAGTTGAATTTCTAGTTAGTAAAGAAATTATAGTAATTATAATTACAATTACAAAATGCAATCTTCTGGAATCAGGATGATCTAAGCTTCGTAAGTACAATTTGATGAAAACTTAGCAGTTCTCTTCTCAAATTCTCATTTTCTGTCAATTCGTTAATCACGATTTTCATTCTGTAGAATTGTTGAATATTTGGGATGGTCAACCAGACTTCGATATGTCGGTGTCAGATGTTCTACCGTTTTTCCGTGCCGAAGTTTCTCTCGAAACGAAGAAAGTGATTTATTAGGTACTGTAAATCCTGTCCCTTAACTTATGCACATAAGAACGTTACAAAAATGAAGAAACACATCAATATGAAATGTCCTGGTCGTCGTAAAGTGATTAATGAATGCAGTTCGTCTTGTTCTCCTCCGTCCAATTCAAAGTCTGGGAGTTCGATAGCACTAAATTTCGTTCCTGAAATAAATGGTATTGGTTCCACTGATGCTGCTTCCTCAAATTCAATTTCCAGCTTTGCTTCTTCGACTCCGTGTAAGAAAATCAAACTTGACCATTCTGGAAGTTCCATCGGCTCAAAACAGTCATTTATGGATAGTCCAGATGTAAATATTATTTCTGGCATTGGCAATTTATCAACCAACAACCGCTGCGACTCTGATGAATATTCTGATGGAGATGGTTCTTTTTGTTCTATTATTCAAAAAATTATGGATTTTTCCAAGCTAAACGAATACCCTATCAACTTTTTGGCAGTGTTACACTGTACCCTAGTACTAGGGTACAGTGTAACTAAAACGTACATGGCTAACATAATTTCTAGATTCTTCAGGTTTTGACATTTTCAGGCGGTAATAACTTAGAGTACAGTGATATTGTTCATTTATTTCAATAGACAATAGTCAATAGGTAATGTTCAACGGTGCGCTCTTCGTTTCATTTTTTTAAATATTGCGTTACTGAATATGTAAGATTTAAGAATTACGATTGAAAAAATACAAAAAATACAATTGTTTGTAGTTCGTTGTCACTTGTCACATTTCATTTTTAAATTCGTATTGGTATTAAGTAAGTATTATAGATGGCTCTTGTTTTGGGTTTAGCATTCTCTTTCAAATTTCAATTATTTCAAAATTATCAATTGTTTCATATTATTTTCCTTGAGATTCTCACTTCTCATTGGGATTTATAATTTATTTTCCGAATTCATTCAGCCATCAGCATCATCATCACAGCGTTCACAGGACAAGAGGAACAGGATTATGTTTATGACGTACCTACTTGGACATGAAAAAAATCATAAAAGTAGCTATAAGTAAATGAAAGTAACTTTTCTGCAAATCAATGCTTTTTTTTCTGTCTCCCGGGAATCATGATCTATTTACTATCAAAAAAGTTTGGTGATGGTTTGAAAATAATGTAGGGGCAAACGTTGTATTGCGACACGGCATGTAAAGTGACACAGGCGGTCTAGCTCGAGTACTACTAGCGCTAAGCACGTGAATATTTTTTCAATGGTGTATCGATATGTAAAGCAAACATCGATATGCGTGAAATCGATACTACTTCATTCTTATCAGTGAAAAAAAATAAAATGTGTTTTCGATTACCGAAAGTAAGTGGTAGAAAATTTTTAATATTTTTTCCTGCGTATTTAAAATTGAAAGAGGTAAGTAAAATTATAGTTGACTAAGTAGTATTTTCGATGCTGAATCGAATGGTGGCATCAGTTTGGACGAGAAATTGAATTTTAGGGAGATTTTTGTGTTCGAATGTGACGAAGGCAGGTGCTGTAAAGTGACACACTACGACCGATGAACTAAATTCGAATGTTCTTTCGCTGTAAATTTGTAGAATGGCCGAAAATAATGCCCGGAAGTACCATGTTAGGAAGCGAGGACGAGAGAGGAAGACTGACCAGTGTTCCTACTCCGAAGAAAGCGTATTGGAAGCGATCGATCTCGTTGTTGATAAGAAATATTCGGTGAGGCATGCAGCTAGATTGAAGAATATTCCTCATAAAACTCTCGATTGGTAAATTTCAAGTTTGTTATCAAAATACAATTTGAGCTTGCTACTTTTGATAAAAGTTGGGTCAATAATGTTTGCGTGTTCTGCTTTTTAGATATGTGAAGAAACATCACGCTGGCTGTCCGAAGGAACAAATGGTAAAGAAAAGAGGTGTTTCTACAATCCTGCCGAAAGAACTGGAGCAAGCTTTTGTCGATTATGTCAAGTTCAGGGCAAAAATTTGTTATGGTTTGACGATCAAAGAATGCAGAAAAGCTGTATATACAGTTGCCGAAAGTAACGATTTAACCGTCCCGTCAACATGGAAAGATAATCAGATGGCCGGAAGAGAATGGTTTATGCAATTTAGGGTTAGACATCCGGAGATTACTTTGAGAAAGCCAGAAGCGTGTAGCCTGTCTAGAGCTACGTCTTTCAATGAACATAACGTTGGTACGTTTTTCGAAAATTTGGAAGTTGTGTTGAAAAAGTATCCGAAATTAGCAGATGGCACCAGGATTTATAATTTAGACGAGACCGCGCTTACTACCGTTCAAAGTCCGGAGAAAGTCTTGACAGTTAAAGATGAGCGACAATTGAATTCAATGACTTCAGGTGAACGGGGCACTTTGGTGACTGCTTGTTGTATAGTCTGTTCCAATGGAACTCATCTTCCTCCAGCTATGGTTTTTCCTCGAATAAATTTTAAGCGGCGCATGACGAATGGAGCTCCAATTGGCACTCTTGGACTAGCAGCGAAAACCGGGTGGATGACTGCTGCATTATTTGAGGAAGTTTTCGACCATTTATATAACCCACTCATGTTCATCTCCTGAAAACCCTAGTTTACTGATTTTTGACAATCACGAATCTCACGTTACAATCCCTATTATCAAGAAGGCTCGTCAACATGGCGTGGAAATTTTGACATTACCGCCGCATTGCAGTAATAAAATGCAGCCGCTAGACATCACAGTCTACAAGTCTCTTAAGACTTTTTTCAACCGGGGATCGGACATATGGTTAGCAACTAACCCGGGACAAACGATTAGTATTTACGATGTATCGAAAATATTTGGTGAAGCCTTCTTACAATCGTTCACACCTTCGAATATCATATCTGGATTTAGAAGCTCTGGCATTTATCCATACAATCCTAATGTTTTTCCCCCTGAAACCTTCCTCTATAGTTTTGTTACTGATCGCCCAGCGCCAGAAGAAAGTCGTCCAGCGCCAGAAGAAAGTCGTCCAGTGCCAGAAGACAGTCCAGTGTCAGCAGAAAGTCCTGATGTGCCTGTGCCTTTGCCCTCTACATCTGCAAAAACGCCAGTTGAATTTCAGATAAAATCCTCGTCGTCAACAAAGTTCAAGAAAAGTCCGGAAGAAGTGTTGGGTTTTCCGAAGGCTGAAGCAAGGAAAAGAAATAACGATACGAGAAAGAAGAGATCGTGCATCTTGACTTCAACTCCGGAACAATTAGAACTGGAAAAAAAGCAAGCTGAGAAAGACGCCGAGCAAGCTGCAAAAGATGAAAGGGCCCACAAGAAGGCAAAAAGAAAATTGGATCTTGATGTTGCACCAATTCCGCGGAGAAGAGGTCGTAAACCTAAGCCGGCGCCCCCAAAAGCACCGCAATATTCCTCTGATGACGATTCGGACGGTTTACAACATCTTGCGTTGTCAGACTCGGATAGGGAAACATTTTCGGATCTTGAGGAAAACAATGAGGATTGGGAGCCCACAGTAAAGGAATTCTGCGCAGTGAAATTTGACATGAATGAGCAGCAGGACAAAATCAAACATTATATTGGCCAAATTTTGGAGTGCGATGGGAGTGCCTTTAAAATCAAATTCCTTCGGAAAACTATTGGAGAGAATAAATTCGTCTTTCCCAACATTGATGACATAGCTTGGATCAAACGGAAAAATATGGTGAAGAAGGTCAACGAGATGCAAATGGGATCTACTTCCAGACAAAACAGGATAGTTTACATACCTCATGCAACCTCAGATTTCCCAAATTTATATTAAAATAATCAGAAATAAAATTTTGAATGCGCAAACTTACCTTTTTTTTACATTGTGTCACTTAACAACACCGGGTGTGTCACTCTACAACACCGGTGTTGTAGAGTGACACGGAATCGTTTTTTTTTTTTCTAAATTCAATTTCTCAGTTCATATCAACTTTAAGAAGTCGCACCGCACGCCAAAATGAAGAGTTTCTTGTCCTCTTTCAAATGATACCATATATTGTCAATTTACAGGGTGTCTAACAAATTTTGGAAAGCGAAATGCAGGAGTTTTGCAGGAGATTTTGCAGGAGGTTTTTCAGCAGTTCAAACAACTAGAAACACCCCCCCCCCCAAAAAAAAAAAAAATCTGTATTAAAATGGTTTCAAAATTGAAAAGAACTAAAAAAATGATACTTTTTAAATTTTGAGAATAAAACTAATGAAGTACAAATGAAAATAATTTTGCAGACTTCCTCAAAAGTTTATCGTACAATGCTTTAAGAAAAGCGCAACATTCATCAAGAAATTTCATTTTCTTCAACGGAGAAAATTTGGATACAATTGTTTTGGCTCCAAATCCGACGTTAACCTTCTCTGGTGGTAAAAGGTTCTTTTTAGTATCTTCAAAACTATATGTGACTTTGGAGAGAAATCTGGTACCGATGTTTCGAAGAACAGTTCTAAGATCTTCATAAAGAAAGGGTATCAATGGCTCATCGCTCTGGTATTATATCAAAAAATGGTACAAGTCATCACACACTGAAGACATAAAATGTAATTTTGCTTCCAAAAACTCCTTCTTCAAAACTTCAGTCACATAAGTGTAATTGTGTGTTTTAGGAGGTTTATTTTTGACGCCCTCAACATACTTCTTGACATGAGGTAGTATATTCAATGCTCTCTGTAATACCTTTCCATTTTCCAGCCATCGAACAGAGAAACATTTTAATGTAAATAACGAAGATTTGGAATAATATTTAAGATCCGCGCGTCTAGTAGGGAAGTCTTTGAAGAGGTAATACAGACTTCGTAACAACCGATGAATATTCCAGTTGCTGCTATCGTGAGCAGTTTTATACTCGTTATGGACGATATGCAAGGTACAGGTACCCAAATTCAACATTTTGTTCATACCATTCTCTTCCATGTATTTCAACAGATCTGAATGTAATAATTTCAAATTAACGTTGGGGCCATCCATCGCCACTTGCAAAACGTTAGATAAATTCAACTTCAAATCTTTTAATGCATTTGTAATTGCTTCGAACAGTCCATCAGAAGTACATCGTTCTGGGAAAATGGAAGCTAAATAACGAGTTGATACCTCCTGTTTACTAGAATCCCAATAATGTACGATCATATCCATTTGGGCGCTTTGGCAAACTTTATTGAGATAGTGTCTGCGTTTTGAACTTCGTCTAGTAAGATCTGTCTGAAGTAAGGCCCAAGACCATATGTAATACAGTAGGCAATCTTATCTTTTTTTAAACTCATTTGCTAAAAAGTGCGTCAATTTTTCCACTTACGTTAGATACAGAATTGACATAGACGCAATATTTGCACCAGTACCAGTCAACGTATCAGCACTTCTACAAACGATACGCGTTAGGCAGCGCAACATACCTGCCACCTAGTTCAAAAACATGTTAATGCTAGCGCTAGTAATGGCACATTGCGGATTGATCAGTTTATGCAAACAACTGGTGGTGCAAACTACCATTTTTTTCATGAGAAAAGAAAAATTTTAATTCACTTTTTTTTCATTTCTCTGTGAAAATTGCAAGTTTGTAATACATATTTCATGGTGCAGTAAAGTACGATTTTTGCAGGAGGTTTGAGTGAAATGCAGGAGGTTTGCAGGAGATTTTGTGAAATGCAGGAGCATTTAAGCAAATGCAGGAGTTTTGCAGGAGATGCAGGAGGTGTTAGACACCTTGATTTAGGATGAAACTATTTGGGTTATGGACGAATGAATTTTCGTGTGTCACAATACAACGTTTGCCCCTATTTAACGCATAGAATCCAAATTACAGGCAATTCCCGGTCGGGATTCCCGTTCCCGGGAATTTGTTGAAAATTCCCAGTCAAAAATTTCATTCCCGGGAATTTGCCAATACTGGCTGTATCTTACATATTTGTATGATAATATGATAATACACGGTGTACATACGGTGCAACGTAATCTGTAGCGGTCAGAAATATGAGGAAGTGCTCATGTTTTTTTAAAAGGAATGGAGATGGCTGAAAACACTACCCAACAGCCAAAAAACCGCAAGAACGAGAGTAGCCGATTCTAGAAGTATTTTTCACGCTGAATTCAATGCCGCTTTTTGTTTTTCTTAATTAGCTCTCCTTTTCTCGTAAATTCATTCTGAATTATTTCCCGTAATTTCCCTCGCGTGTTAGAAATATTAGTGAATGTGGCCACACTGCATGTATCACAAGACGCGTGTGAACGTGTTTTGACGTTTTGATATCGGAACGATCTAAACAGTTTCAACTGATTCTAAGATTTTATCATTAACGATGAAGTGATGGAACAACAATTTTGAGGAAGGCGATCTCTTCAGTGAAAAAATAACGCCTTTTCATTCCGGTATTACAGTTTATTGTTTCTTTTACGAAATGTAAGTGAACTAGATAAATGTGTTCCGACAATAAATTTGATGAATATGTGTTCAATGCCCGAGTATTCATGATAATCACAACGCCTTGTTGTTGAATCTTGAATTGGAATAATACTTACGGAACACAAGAGGGACAGAAAACAACACGGAAGTTTTCTATTCAGTACCGTCGAAGACGAAAGCTTATCGGTAATATCAGTTTAATACATCATCAGTGTCGCCACATAACAGAACAATTTCTCATAATACACTATTAAATTTCCCAGCAAACGTAAAAAATGATTAGCTAACTCAGCATTTTCAATATCATATTTGAATTCAGCGTGAAAAATACATTAAGAATCATCTATTTTCCTTCATGCGGTTTCCAAAAAATCTCAGTTTGTTGTGTAGTGAAATCTAGGAATTGAGGCTCAATTTACTTCCAAACAACGAAGGTATAAAAAAAGGCCGTTCTCTTATGAAGGAAGAGGTGATATATTATCACCAGAGGCTGAATTCAATAAGCAGTTTTTACATGTTATTGATTCGGTTATCATGGAAATCACAGATAGATATGATGCTTTAAAAGAAATAAACTTGTTCTTTAGTTTTTTGAATGGAAGACAATTATTGAACCTTAACAACGACAATCTAAAAGCAAGAGTAGAAGTGTTAGCAGCCGAGTATCCATCAGATATTGATGCAAATGCACCCCTCTGTGAAATAAAGAGTTTCAGGGGGCGGCCAAAAGTGGATAATAGAATCTATGCAAGTGAAAAAGAAAAATACGAATACCTATTAAATGAAACATTTCCTACAATCAAAGAGGAACTACCGTCCTCTGATCGCGACATAGTCGTGCAAACAAATAGCAAAGAAGCTCCTAGAGATGAGGCTACTCTCCGGGCACTCCAAGGGCACTCCAATCGTACATAGGGAAGGTAATAAAAGGAAGAAACCGGCTTACAACACTGAGAAATAAACAAACACTACCTATATAATACACATATACAATGTTTAATTTAAGTAAAAATATAAGATCATCTTGAGCTATGTGGCAGGGGCCTTGGCAAAAACATTGATGTAAAATACCGCCCTGCCACATAAGATGTTAAATAAATACAATGGGGGAAAAAAGTAAGTACAAAATAGTATTTCGGTAATTAGGGTAGTTTCTTCAGTCTGCAGTTATTTACGAGTTAGCTTGCTTTACTGGCAACTTAGACACCTACATACAAATGAGACAAGAATGGTACTGCAATAATTTAGCCAAAGAAGACTATCATGGAAGTAATTACAGAAACAAAAAAAAGTGCAGCATACAGTCCGACTAATAACAACCGCAATATGTGTAATTATTGTAAAGAATAAGTAGTGCACTGTTCACACGGGAAATATATTTGATATAACTAACAAGCAATGCTCATGTTACCCAGGCTACTAGTGAGCAACTCGTACTACTCCAGAAGAAACTTGTTAATGGCAACAATGTCGCAGAAAAGAGAGGCACTCACACGAATTGACTCATCATTGCTATTGAAGAAATGCGAGCTCTAATTTTCACACACCTTTCATCGATACCAAGTTCTGAGTTTAGATACTTTGAGAATCTAATGCTGACTGTTAAGAAATTACACTTTGTGTTTCGCATCTAATATTAGGAGAAAAAAAGTGAAGCGTGTCTGAGGCGTCTGAAGCAGTATTAAGTATAAGATATTTCAAGAAATGAAGATGTTAGAGTAAAACTGCTGTAATACAAAAAACACGGTGTTGATTGTTATCAACCATTTTTGTTTTCTGGAGTTTTTAGTTCATTTTCATTCGAAATTGTTTCGTTCACCTGAGTAAAATGGAAAGTACCAGTGATAGAGCTCTCAAAGATATCAAGATTGCGGAGGACGATGATATGTCGATGGAAACCCTGATGACGGACATAAGGTATGCGAACATGAGTGATGTGGTGAAATTAGTTCAGGAGCAGGTGAAATCGATCCTCTAAGGAATAGGATTGAGTGGTGGCATGTTGGCAATGATCAATAAGCCCTCTCAGCCACATATTCGAAAAATTTTGGAAAAAACGCAAACTGCAAGGGCCGAAAAAATTCACAGCATGGCAGCAGATGGTATTGTTAGACTTAACAGCAATGGACCTCCAACTATTTGTGCAAGAACAGCGAGCCGCCATCATCAACTTTAACCCAGCGAGAATCAGAGACAAGAAAGATGCCCAGACTTGTCAATATGTAGAGGAGTTGGTAAATGAGCTGATAGGAAGCCAACAGAAAACATGAACACGGTATACAATACGTACACGTATTTGATACGCATGTTTGGAGGCAGCAAAATGTCCAAACTTGTATTGCTGCACTCAAGAATGATGAATCTACGTTTTAAACCTGGGTACAATCCCAATCGATACGTTGACAACTTTGAACACTTAATTGCGGATTTCCAAGATATTAGAAATTTGTTTGCTGACGACTACTAACCACAATGTTCCTCCAACATATTGGAAATTTGTTTGCTGACGATTACATAACCACAATGTTCCTCCAACATATTGGAGGAATCTGCAATCCACAGTCACAGTTTTACGCATTTTACTCAACAATTGCGGCCCTAAATGGCACTCCAAATCCGGAATACGTTAAACAGAAATTTGTGAAATTAGTTTGGAGCCAACCACAAGACCACGAAGCGAATAAGAGAACATCCTGAACCAGTGTCAATGAAATAGCATAGCATCAATGTTGAAAGCAGTGAAGGAGGCACGAAAATCAGGAACCACTTTATTAAATTTGAAAGAAAACCTAGCTACAAAATTAGAAATACCGGAGAAGAAAAAATCATAGATATCAAGGTACACACTTGAACAATAAGCACAACAATGTGTGATGTTGAAAGAAGAAAAACGACATAATACCTATCTGTTGCTGTTGTAGTATGTACTTTCACACAAAGGAGAAGTGTCCCAATCCGGGTAGAATATGCTACTCGTGTTTTGATTTTAATCATGAGTGAGTGAATTGCCTAAAGTCAACGAATGGTACATTATTCAAATATGATAGGTTCAATCAAGTTTACACTTAATAAACATTTACTAGTAAACTATCGTGAATACGACAATCTTCTTGAAATTGTCGCAGCAAACAATAATGATAGTTCAAAGTTAGAGGCAGTAGGCAAAGGTGATTTACCTATTCTAATAACAATGGGAAAAATTTGAACTATACTCATATTCACTGATGTACAGGTGACTACAAGTGTACAATAAGCGATTTTCAGTGCTAGACAACCATCCCAATCATTTCGATCGACTTTAATTTTTCAGACAAAAACTAGTATTATTGTTTGCGGGCAACTGAAGAGATCAATAGCAAAACTGGATGGAATTAAGGGACTGTATCAGTTGACTGCCCGAGTAATGAACTCAACTATAACATGTCCAACTGAGAGTAAGAATAATATGTAGGTATATAGTTTCTACCAAAATAGCAAAAAATATAATATTCTTATGTAAGAAAAAGGAAAGCATTATGACTTCATCAGTGTGCTGTAAAACACTCACACGCGTACAAACTTGTAATCAGAATAGGGGGAATTGAAACAATCAGTAGTATATGGGTCACTTGACCCTAATGTCTATCCCCCTCTCCAGCCCTCCTCTGCTATATTATAAGTCAAGAAAGGAGCCGGTGTAAGAGAAACAGCATTGAAATATGGAATTCCAAAGAGTACCCTCAGTCGAAAAGTAAGGAACTTACAAGTTAAAGCTTTCGGCCGTCCTCGTGCGCTTACTATCGAGGAAGAAAAATACCTTCGTGAAGGCCTTTTAGTATGTGCTAAGTGGGCATGTCCGCTGAACCGTTCAGATGTTTGAGATATTGTTCAACATTATCTGAATGAAAGAAACAGAGAAGAGAAACGTTTTTGTGAGAATAGACTAAGCGCTGCTTAGGTGAAATACTTTCTTCAGCGTGATTCAGTACTGAGTGAGCGTCTGGGTCAGAATGTGTCAAGGGCCTGAATCTGCTGAACAGAATAAATCATAAATGAATTTTTTGATAACTTCGAACCTCTTGTAAAGGATGTTGAGCCGCAATGTATCATCAATTATGATGAAACATGCATGGTGGACGACCCTGGACGTGAACTTGTTATTGTTAGCAGACGTGAAAAGCATGCGAAAGTCATCATGGACACATCGAAAAGTGGTACATCGGTTATGTTTGCCGCCACAGCCGCTGGTACACTTCTTCCTCCTTATGTTTGTTACAAATCTAAACATTTATACTTAACTTGGCAAGAAGGTGGACCTAAAGGGACTTGTTACGATAATTCAAAGAGTGGATGGTTTAATTCAATGATATTCGAAAATTGGTTTCAACGAATTATTGTTCCATATTGTAAAAAATTGGATGCGACTTCATCTAAAAAAAAAAAATACTACTTGGCGACAATTTGGCTGCCCACACATCATTAACTGTACTATCATTATGCAAAAAGTACAACATTCAATTTGTACTTTTACCGCCTAATACTACTGGGGACACGTAACCATTGGATGTTGGATATTTCAGAGGTTTAAAGGCAGTATGGCGCACATTTGTCAAAAAGTTTAAAGAGAAATACAAGGGAGCACTGCCTAAGGATAAGTTTCCTTCTGTGCTGAGAAATGCATTAATTGAACTAGAAAAAGATTTACACGGCGAGAAAAATATTAATGGTGGTTTCCGAGGCTCAGGTATCTACCCAGTAAACAGAGAACAAGTTCTTAAGAAAGTTCCAAGAAGAGAAGAAAATACTGATGGCATGGAAGAGAGCTGGACTAAGGCTTTTAGTGTTCCTTTAGAAAAAAGGCGAGCTGAGGCATATGTCCCTCGTCTAAAAAAATTGAGAGTTGCTCCAGGACAAGACCTTGTTAGCTCTTTAACCGAAGAAGAATCTAATGATGGTGACACAGATTCAAAGGGCTCAGAAGATGCTTCAGAAGATTCTAATGTTGATGCAACTTCTGGAAGTGATTCCTCATCTGATAGTGACAGCTCATCTGAAAGTGACGCTTCAGAGGAAAATTCGGTCAGTGGAGAGGGTGCTACAGAGGCTGTTGATGAAACACCTCTTGTAATTGAGGATGGCAGTTTTGTGCTAGGAAAAATGATTTACACTTTTGGGACCACCAAAGAGACTATTCGTCAATTTGATGGGCAAGTTCTTCGTTGCAAGAGCGGTAAACAAAACTCCCAATTCGAAGTTTCATTCCTCCGGAAAAAAAGAATTGTCGATAGTAATGGTGATACAGTCTACTACTTCCAATTTCCAGTTATTCCAGATAAATGGTTCCTCGATGCCGATCAAATTAGTGAACAGGAATTGGAAGTTCAAAAAATAGTTCGAGGAAAATATTATTTTACTGGTGATACTCCATACGAAGAATTGGAGTAAATTCTTATAGTCATTACCTACCTACTACTTACTTATTGCTCAAGCACTTAAAAATTAAGTATTTTACCCAAGTCTGACTTGTACCTACTATGTTATTTTTGTGGTCTCAAATTGTTAAAAAATTTTGTTTTCATTTTGTTTTCTGTATGGTACCTACTTATTTGAATCTGAGTTACTGGTGATTTTTTTTCATTGTTCTCATTATTACTATTACCATTGTTATTATTATTAAGAGTTTCTTTTTTTTTTCTGTTCTTTTTTCTCATTCTATTTCAAAAGAGTTTTTTGGAGGAAGTGGATCAGCAGAAGTGATTCCTTCTAGTCTTACAATGATGGGCACCTAAACTATCCTTACTTTGTATTACCTACCTACTTACTTAAGAATTTAAAAATTTTCCTACTTTTTAACTACTAAGTACAAAATTCTAGATCAAAACTTACTGTGTTGTTTCACTGTCATTTTTTTGTAAGTTACTGGTACTTGAATTTTTGAGAGGTATTGTTATTATGATATTTCTTTTTAATTAAAAAACTGATTTGAAGAAATGTATACTCTTGTGCTTATTTTGTAAGCCTGAGATTTGTTTTCCTAATAAAAATTTGTGAAAATACATGTTTTTCTTGTTGAAAATGACTGAAAATTGAGTGATGGGAGGGGGGAACTTTCTAGACTATTTTTTTTAAATTTAGAGTGTCCCAAGTTAGCCAATGCAGCATATAACTTGATTCAAACATTTAAAAGAATGAGTGTCCCAAGTTACTTTTTTTATAAAACTAACTTGGGACACCTACTTTTAAAAAAATAAAAAATTGTAGCCAACATGGAAAAAACTTTTTTATCATAATGTACAGAGGAAAGCAAGACCCAACTTTTAAGACCTTGACCACATTTTTCCATAAATTAGTTCAAAAGTTACAAGCATTTAGATTTCAAAAGTGTCCCAAGTATGTCTCGCATATGGTAGAGTGTGCTCTGCTAACGGAAAACGTAACGAGTTTGACATTTAACGATGTAATTAATAGTGTAGAACAAGAATTCTGGAAAGAGGCGATTTACGACGAGTTGAACAATTTGAAGGTTATGAATGCTTACAAAGTAGTTGAACGACCAAAGGCCCAAAAGCTATTGAAGTTGAAATGGATTTTTAGAAAGAAAGTAGATGGAACGTTCAGAGCTAGACTAGTTGTGTTAGGGTACATGGAAAATGCTGTGTATGGTATCAAAGAATTGTATGCTCCTGTAACAAGACCCGAGAATGTGAAAGTGTTTTTGAGCATTGCAAGTAAATATAGTTGGCAAGTTAGACATGTAGACATACGAGGAGCGTTTTCATATGGTAAACTGGACACAGAGATTTTTGTTGAACCACCAGAAGGTGTAGTGTACAAAGAGAACGAGTTTAAAGATCCGACATGGTTATTGTTGAGAGCGTTGTATGGGCTACTTAAAGCGCCGAAAATATGGTACAAAGAGTTGAAGCGTATTTTACTCAAGATAGGGTTGGTGGTGTCAATATTTGATTCCACTATTTTTGTGTGCTCTGACAATAGATTGAAATGTACACTAACAGTTTATGTGGATAATATTTTGCTGACTGGATACGACAATATGATGATTGAGTCTGTCTTAGATTTATTGAAAGAGAACTTTGTAACAAAGGACCTATAGGTCAGGTATCAACGTTTTTGAATGTAAACGTGTTTCGTGACGGTGACAAAATCACGTTGAGTCAGTCAGACTACATAAGTAGTATTCTGGATCGGTTCGGGTTGTCTGAAGCAAATTCTGCAATGACGCCATTCGAGAATAATCCTGCTCTTGCAAATGACGAGGTTGATATGACTCTGGAACGTAATTGTAGAGAAATGATAGGTTCTCTACTGTACATAGCTCAGTGGACGCGACTGGACATCACGTATTTGGTGAATTACTTGTTGAGGTTCCAAATAAGCCCGACAAAGACATAAATTGCGAGCATCAAACAGGTGCTGAGGTATTTAAAAGGCACAAAGTCTTTGAGTTTATTATTTTATTCGAGTTCCGAGGATATTCTGATGCTGTATGTGGATTCAGATTTTGCTGGTGATCGAGTGGACAGAAAGTCGACAGGAGGTTGTATAGCGTTTGTGTTTGGGAATCCAGTGTCTTGGAGAACAAGAAAGCAACGTTGTGTCACAATTAGCTCAGGAGAAGCGGAGTATGTAAGTTTGAGTGATGGGGTTAGTGAGGTTTGTGGATTAAGAAATCTGCTGCGATCCTTAGGTTTTCAGTTAAGTTTTTCTAAGGTACTATGCGGCAGTTCAGCGGTTATTGCAATTACAACTACGAGTGCAACAAGACAAACTAGGCATGTTGATGTTTCTTTTCACAACACGCGAGAGGCTGTAGAAAAAGGAGAAATTATGTTGGTTAAAGTTAGTTCTGTGGAGAATGTGGCTGATCAGTTTACAAAGCCACTTAGTAGAGACAAAATTGTCTCGTTAACGAAGAATGTGTTAGAATAACTCAATTTTGATGTAACGGTTAATGAAATTTGTCTTAGTATTAGTTGAGTTGAATTGTTCTATGAGACGAATGTATTTATACGTTTTGTAAGTTGTAATTTTGTCTGGAGAGTCAAAATTATGGGGGGGGGGCGGTGTTGTCTTTTTAGCTTTCTGGGACGTATTGCTTTACTTAGTTGCTTAGTGTATCTTGTATGTATGCTTTACATTGTTTCGTTGTGTGAATTGTTTTGTCGGATCAACGATGACTTTATGAAAATTACGAATACGATTTCAATATTATCAGGATAATGATGAGCTATGGTCATGACTTGTGTGATACAGAATACAAAATTGTTACTTGTTAGTCGAGAGTAGCTAATCTAAATTTGTTTCTTGTAACTTGAATGAGTAGAAATGGAACAAGCAGCAATGCTGCACGACTAGGGTCGGCAAATGCTGCAATTCCTATCGTCTGAATTCTGCTAAACATTAACGCACTCTATATTCATCAATAATAAACATCCTACAAAACTACGATGAACTACGACAGAATCGCCATCCATATTACCACTTGATAACGTCTGAGTACTGAACAACTTGAAGAATAAATAAAATAAAATAAAACAAGCAGCAATGCTGCATGACTAGGGTCGGCAAATGCTGCAATTCATATCGTCTGAATTATGCTTAACATTAACGCACTCTATATTCATCAATAATAAACATCCTACAAAACTACAAACTACGACAGAATCGCCATCCATATTACCACTTGATAACGTCTGAGTACTGAACAACTTGAAGAATAATAAATAACTTGTACAGGAGTAAGCAGTAACTAATCTGACGATAAAAAACATACGAGAGAGTGAGTATCTAATATGTGTCTATGGGCTTCGCTACATAAGATGTGACATGCGACATGCAACGTCACATGACTCTGGTGAACCAATGAGAGCAACGTTGTCGGACGGCTTAGTAACAACAACAAAATATTTTGAAGTTGTCGCATGTTTTTGCGGTTTAGTGTGTTCATTCTTCGTTATTCATTTGAAGACGTATCTGTAAGAAGGGCCTCCATCCTGTAAGAAATACATTGAACGAGGCCCTTCTTACATAATTATATGTCTTCATTTGTTGTTTCTTGTTTTATTTACTTTCTTTATCAACTGAGCGCGAGAATTAAGTGTGTAGTGTGTACTGTGTATTGTCTGATTCACTGATTTTCACAGTTTGCGTTTACTTTTCATTTTCGTTTTGTCTTTTCGTCATCATGGAGCAAGAAATTTCACAAAAATCCAAATTAATTGAGCTGGTGGAGGGGCAGGAGGTTCTATGGAACCAACGCAGTCCAATTTTCAAGTCTAAGAAGCAAGCCCTGAAAAACCTTTTGTGGACGCAGATTGCCAGTTAAGTCGGCCTGGCTGATTGTAAGTACTGTTCTTTACTTTGTGGAGAACGAAGACTTGAATGCAATTGAACGAGAATGTTGATGATGAAATTGCAGATGAAGCAGCAAAAGGAATGTGGCGCGGCTTGCGCGATCAGTTTGCCCGGGAGTTGAAAAAAATGCGGAAGCCACGTAGTGGGCAGGACGCGTTGGATGAAGTTGGAATTGAGTGGTACAGTGGGTCCTGGCAATTTTTCCAACCCTTATGGTTTCTACGCAATACTATTCAGCCGCAAAAAACGTCGGCTAGTTTAGATCAGCACGTGGCTCAAGTCGAAGTAAGTAAAGTTGACCTTCAAAGGAATTCTTTATACAGAATGTACCTACCCATGAATAGAAAAATAACGAATGAATGAACTTGTAGAATACGCGACCTATCATATCAGTACCAGCCGACAAATTCCGAAACATTCACAAAATAGAAGTGGAAGAAGAAGACTTCATCCGTCCTAACATTGAGAACGACAGTGCACCAGGTAATGAAATCTGTCACGTATTGTTTCATGGGACGTCTTTGTTTACAAGTATCTTCACGTACGTTTATATTGTTACTAGGTAATGATGTGGTCTCACAGACTCCCAGCAGCGTAATTTCCAATGGCACTGCTTCCGGGACCAGTGGGAACCGGCATAGTATGAAGAGATCTGATAAAGTTCTGCAACTTGAGGAGAAGAAGGTTTCACAATTCAAACAGAAATTGGAAAAAGATGAACGGAACAAAGACCCAGATTTCTGTTTTCTAAAAGGGCTCCTACCAGAATTGAGGAGAGCGAAGAAGCCTATACCAGACAATGCGAGAGCGGGCAGCTTGAAACGGTAGAGCATGTACTGCTGCACTGCCCACTACACGCAGCTGGCCGGCCTGAAGCCTTGGATGTTTAAAGACCCAAGTGCCTTTCTTACACATGCCGCACCATCAAGAAGCTATGGGAGGCTGAGATGGCAAGAGAGAAGTGTACTAACGAAAGAACGTGAGGGCCACCAACCACGGGTGGTGGGGCTGCGTACCTGAGTAGGTAAGGCCTTAGTAAGTAGGGTGTTGAGATTACCTCCACCTCCTCTTTGAGGCAGGGCACCAAAGGGGCGCAGCCCCCATCTACTCACAACTATATGGAAGCCAACAACGGATCTCGAAGACCAAGTGAATCAATGGACAACAAGGAACTTAGAACAGATGACCATGAAGAGAAGAGTGAATGGGATCATGGGGGAGGCTGTTGATAAGCCACCAGACGCTACAATCTCCCCCTCCAGAATACTGGAAATAACACTGCAAAAAAAAGTCCTAAGTACGTAGGGCGACGAGCATGACACCACCTCCTCATAGAGGCAGGGCACCAAAGGGATGCCCCCCCTCTACTCACATAGACGAAGAAGATACCATCAGGAGGAAGAGAGAAACCGCACCACAACGATGGATGAAGAGAGTGGAAGAAGGGGTTAACTGCTGATAAGCCAACAGGTGCTACAGTCTCCCTCCCACATCCTGAAGGAAACACTCGAAAAATGGTTACAGAACATCTTCACAATTATATCACAAAAACAATCATGTCTGCGAAACCTATATGAAGCATAATGACTGTAACATTGTAACAGATGACCCCAAACTCCCGGTAAGCAGCGCCCCCTCCCGGTGGGTCTAACCGGGCAACCGGCCTCATCTTGGCCTCGGGGCCCGGCAAGTGCTTGGGGAATTGCGTGAAAAAAAATTAAGTCTATAGGTGTGGCTAACCCAATTGCAGTCTTTTTGAATTCCGGCAGAACAATGAAATTGAACTCCACCTCTTGCTACTGCTGGTGTGGCTTGGTCGAATGTTAAAGTTTTTCATATATTCTTGTATTCTGTTATTTTCTTTTAATGTTTTTAATCTTGAAAATTCGCCTTCCCTACAGGGATTCGAACCCACATTCCGTGGTTTAGGAGGCAGCGTTCGAATCCACTTGGCCACCAAGCCACGTTACACTGTTTATCGATAACCCCTTTTTCACACACCATTTTTCCACACATCGGAGTCCCCAATGCATTATCTCGGCGATGGTTCCCGGAAATTTGCCGGTTACCACCACAGCCAAATCGTCAGCATAGCCCTGTGTGTATATTTTTTGCCCATCTAACTCCTCCAGCAAGCTGTCGGCCACCAGGCTCCACAGTAGGGGAGAGAGTACTCCCCCTTGTGGGCAGCCCCTGATGGTAGTTGCAAGGATCCGTTCTTGTTAGTATGTTATCCGGATCTCCCTGCCTTTTAGCATATATACAATCCAGTTTATTAAGCTTTCCTTCACTTCCCTTTCCCTCAGGGCTGTTTCTATGGATTCATGAGAGGTCGCGTCAAACGCTCCCTGTATATCCATGAATGTTGCCAGGACATAATCTCCGCCAGTCATCCCTCTCTCAATTGCTGTAACAAGTGAGTGCAGCGATGACTCTACTGATTTGCCTGCCCTATATGCATGCTGGTTCTCATTTAGTGGGAATCTTTTCAGGGTAACCTCTCTTAGGTGCCTGTCTATCAGCCTTTCCATGGTTTTTATCATGAATGATGAGAGACTTATCGGCCTGTAGAATTTGGCCTTACAGGGGTCTCTGCCTGGTTTAGGCAAAAACACCACTCTCACACCCCTCCACGATTTTGGAATGTGCCATAGGGCTAATGATGCCCTGAGGACCCTAATGAACGTTACCATTATGGTCTCTAGTCCTGTCTGTAGGCAGACTGGGTAGATTCCATCTGGGCCCGGTGCTTTGTACGGCGAGAATGTGTTTACCGCCCAACATAACCTGTCTGGTGTAACCACCCCCTTCGCCGTTTCCCAATCTGTTCCTTTTTGCACACAGTCGGCTCCTGGTTGCGGCTGTGTGTTTTCCATAATTTTTGCTCCCGGAAAGTGCGTGTCAATGAGGTGCTCTATTGCCTCTCTCGGGGTGGTGGAGAAACCACCTGTCGGGAGTTCGAGCGGCCCCTCTTCCACCCACCTTTCCTTACTGAGAAGTTTTTGCAGGCGTGCCGTCTCCGGTATCTTTTCTATAGATTCGCAGAAACGTCTCCACCCCTCTGTTTTGGCTTGCTTTACCGCCTTTTTATATGCTTTTTGGGCCTCATGATATAATTCCCAGTAAGCCGGTGTATTATTTTTCAGTGCAGCCCTCAGCCTTCTTCGAGTGTCTTTCCTACGTTTCCCCAATTCTGCTGTCCACCAGATACAGTTCTTCTCGTAGGCGTCCCTGAGTGCACCATCCAGTATGTTGGCTTGTGCTTCCAGGTCGTCTACTTTCTGAATCCGTTGCCAGTTGTAACTTGTCAGTCTTTCTAAGTCATTCTTGAAGCCTCCCCAGTTTGTTTTCCTAGGGTTCCTAATAGCTCTGTGTTCCTCCTTAGGTGCCCGAATCTGGTATTGGATGCATCGGTGATCCGATAAAGATGGTTCGTCCAACGCTCTCCATCCCTGGACTCGGTCCCTAAGTTTGGAATTACAGTGTGTTATGTCTATAACTTCTTGCCTTACTTTTGTGACAAACGTTGGTTTGCTTCCCTCATTTAGAACAAGCAGATCCTGTGTCGCAAGGTAGTCTACTAGCCCTTTCCCTCTCAGATTTGTGCCTGTACTCCCCAAGATAGTATGGTGCGAGTTGGCATCGCATCCGACACAACTTGTATTAAAATTACATTGATTAGCAAACGAGGAACACAGACTTACCTTCATTTTCCACTTTCTATAGCAATAAAATCAAGCAATATACGTCTTGCACATTCTCATTTCAATGCATAAGTTTCAATTACTTCGAACAAATTTATTAGAAAATAAACATGCAGCGCCGTGAAAGCCATACTGAAGATCGTGAAGAAGAGGTCGACGCGATGTTGCTGGGGCCTTAAAACCGCAGAGAAGATTTCCAGGACGGAAATATGAGTGAAACCGAAGACCATCAAAGTGAAGACTTTATTGATTCCGATAGCGAATAGTGTTGATGATGGCAACCCACAAGCCATTTCCAAATGTGAAGTATTATATTACGACCAATGTGTTTGGTGAAGTTTCAACGGCAGCGATTAACCTCAGACGGGCGACGTTCAAGCCGACGGCGGTTTTCTTCTGCAAACGGAAACGACCTGCACGTGTGCGAAGTTGGATTCTAATGTACAGAAACATCTTGTTTTCAATGGTAAGAATTTTTCAATATGGAAACAACGTGTTATGCAGTATCTACGCGCGGAAGGTTTGGATAGTGCGTTTAATGATACGGTGAGTACAAAGATACGAAATACAGCGTCGGTTGTTTTAATGAGTCGTGTTACCACGGAAGTGTTGCAAATCATTGACGGAGACACGCCAGACGGATTCCTAACGAATCTGGAAAAACGGTACTCAAAAACCGTGCGGCTCAGAAGGTTTCAGCGAAAACTAAACCAGCGCAAATAAAATTATCGGATTTTAAAACGACGCAGAAAAATATAATCATCGAAATCCGGTGGCTAGTCGTGCAGCTGCTGGCACTGGCGTGCGTATGACCTTGAGATGCCCTATGGTCACAGCATACGACCAGCAAGGAAACACAGCTACTAATATCCGAAGATATGCTGTGGACCAATCAAAAGATAAAAGGATCTCGAGCCAACATTGCCACTACAAGAAGAGACACGACCTGGGCAGATATGAAGCGGAGATGTATTGGATTACTGGGGCTCCTGAATACATGGCAGGTCTACTCAAGTCCGATCATGTAAACATGCAAGATCTGTGGTCCTAAGACGGCACAGAAATAGAAATATAAACAGAGGGTTGAATCCCTCTAGCGGTAGACACAATACATAATGAGCGGCATCACAAGTCCAGCATTGTAAATTGAACTTCGATAGGGGTTGGTCTTTGCATCTTCGCGCGGCAGTACACATCTTCTTCGGAGACGGCACTAACATCTCTATAGAGACTGACGGGCATTTGTATTTCTTATGTCCGTTAGGTAAGAAACAACAAGAGCAACAACGGGAGCAGCAGACAAAGAAGACGTATTTTAATAATAAGTAGTGTAAATATGTCTTGAACATTAAAGTATCATGTTGTGTCTTAGTGTTTTAATTTCATCGTTCTTCTAGGAACCGTCCTTAACTCCTTTTCCAAACCCCTTCATCCAGTCTAGTTTCACATATCATCACTCTGAGCGATGACTTAGCTTCCACTGCAGCCTTAGGCACTCACTAGTGATTCCAGGTGTGCTACTTGCACGCCTGGTGGCGAGAAACTTCTACTCTCACACAACAGCGGAATGATCTGTGACATTACATATTCTAATGTGCTATCGGCTATGATAAAGGATAGAAGCAGAATTTCCCGTCATCATTCCGTCTTGTAATGAGCCGACCCCGATTCACATGTCTGATAAGAAATTTTACGGTTCGAAGACAACACAACACGAGAACACTGCCTCAGGCTCGACAGGCTCTGCCTCATCCGGGAGGTCTTCGATAAATTTCGCGAATACTGCCTGGAGGCGTACCAGCCAACTGACTATTTGACTATAGATGAAATGCTGGAAGCCTGTAGAGGTCGATGTGAGTTTCAGTAATACATCCCCAGGAAGCTTGTCCGGTATGGAATGAAAATGCACGCCTTATGTAATTCCAAAACGTTTTATACCTGCAATTTTGAATTGTATACTGGGTCCCAGCAGCTAAGAAGACCGTATGCTGTGAGTAATCGACCACAAGACATAGTCATGCGTCTTCTTGAGCCATAAACCAATCATCTAAGCCGGTGATGTGTTACCTGCACTGACAACTGGTACTCGTCTATGGACCTTGCCAGGGGAAATTTTTGCATCCAAGAAAATGCAAGACCTTACATAATCCTTTTCAATTGGGCAAGATGAGATTCAACGGAAAAAATGGTGCTCACACCCAGTCTCGGATTCAAATTACTAAGTAAACGAACAATGCTAGTTTAGTTCTCAAAAAATTACTACAGCCAGGCCGATAAGTATATCACGTGTGTCTGAAATTTAAAATATGTAACTCATTCCATTAATTCTGGATCATACGTTAGTTACAGGAATCACTTTCAAGTCATTCAGTGCTCATACGTCTATACATGAAAGTTTAATAACTTATTTTCTTTTTACTATTTCACAAGATGATTGTACTAGTTTCAGAATTTGATTGAGTCAATTTCAATGTTGACTTAGAACTTTTCTCAGACTGAACCAATTCAGGATGTTGACAGCTGAAATGAAAGGGCTCGATTCACTGAGGGTTCTTAGACTAAAACGAACAGTATATTATACCAATTAGAACCGGAGATATAACGACCTCAGCGCTCACAAAAAAATCAACAAACTGGAAATGATCAAGGTAAAGATCGAAAGATTGGGGAATATGATCTCAAACATGATTTGAACATACTTCCAAAACGGTTTGGAAGTTTTGTCAGCCTGCAACTTTCAGCAAGACATGAATTTTAAGAAAAAGAGAGTCCACCTATAAGAACATCTAGAGCACGAGATCGTTGTAAGAAAACGTACAGGAAAAAATAGCATTTGAGTATATCTCGAGGAAGGCAAACGTGAAGTGATTTCCATTGCTTGATGACATATGCGATTGAATACCTTTCATTTCAGTGGGGGGGGGGGAAGTAAATCAGTCGGATAGAACGCACAAACTCGGAATTGTATTCATCAAATTTTTGAATAACGAAACGCCTCATCGTTTTTACCGATAACTGCGGTGCGCAAAACAACAATAATATTATAGCGAGGTATTTGCAATATTTCGTTAATTCAAAAACATGCGAGTACGTTGAACTAAATGTTTAACTGTCTGGCCAAACTAATTTTCTCCTGATCGGCTTTTCGGCGAGTTCAAATCGAAGTTCGCTCATACGATCACGGACTGCTTCACTGATGCTATTAAATATGTAATACAAGTCTTATTGTGAAGGACTTAATATACTAGTTCCAACAAAGCTAATAGATTCCAACAAGCCTATCGTACTTCGGAAAGATATTGATTCGTATTTCGTAACAAAGCACATCACTTCGAAAGAAATTTCAAAATTTCATCGCTTCGCTTTTACTTGTGACTCTGTCGCGAATTGTAAACAACTTTTAAACAGTGATATTGCAGCTATTTCCATACACACAAATCAAAAGACTAATCTCAGCGGCGAATCACGTGTTATTACAGCATCTGGGCCAACCTTGAAAATACATTGGTATTTATACAAGAGGGTCCGAAACCTATGTATCGACGAAACGAAAAAAGATACGTTACGCCAATGCCCACTGAAAAACTTACAATATCAGAATCCAAAGAAGGTGATGCCGAAGTAGTTGATGATCCCGCGATACCTGCCAAGACGAAAGTTGCCCGACAGAAAAACAATAATTCGAATAAAGTGACAGATAGCTCACGACGAGGACCGACGTGAGGAGCACAAAACGAAGGGCGTCATAGTTACAACCAAATTCGAAAAGATCACAAGAATAGGTATCAATAATTTCTCGAACTTGAGTCCTACCTCCAAAAGACAGACTCGATTGCGAATGAGCTTTGCTACTAAAGACGCGAGAAAGAACGAACCAAGTAGACCCTAAAATCAAGTAACATGAAGGTAATCAACAACTCGTACACGTGGGAAAGTAGGGGATACCGACTCAACTGCAACTCAAGCTCACTAGGAAGAATGAGCAAAACATCAATCAACTATCATTCAAAAGAACCAACAGCTCGGAATTTTTGGACTCCAGTTATGCACAACATTGTTCACTCACTATCATTCGTATCAAATACTCTACTCGGCGTATCAAATACTCTACTCGGCGAATTTTCCCCATAGATACAACTGAAAAGATCAAGTTTCAAGAAGGAAACAACCAACGAAATGTTCGATCCATCAAAGGTCAATATCAACGTAAAGTAATATAATTTTCTCTTCATGTCGGCCTACATCGATTAGATTTGGGTTATCTGCTCTTTCAGTACTTCAGATCTACATTCTACAAAAAAAACACAATAGGTGCGTTTCCCAAATATTGGTACATAAAAAGTACCTAACCTGGAATCTCATCGGCTTCAGTAGACTAACTTATTTTGTATCCTCCAACTGCTGTTCTCGAAGTTTGTGCATCTCGAATTCCCGTTCGTCCAAAGGTCGGTGTTTCACCACCAGTCTGGTTATGTTCTGAGGCTGGCCAACTTTTTGACGACGTTTACTCAGGCGTACTCTACAATAAATACGAACATTTTACAATACTGCGTTCAAGAACGTTAATTACTAAAATAATTCCAACACGATACAATGATACATTACACAACCGAACCGGGATGTTTCAATAACATTGAAAATCAACAAACCTGGTTTCCAATTCGTTGAAATAGGCACCATCCGAACGTATAACAAGGAAATAGTTTTCTTCGTAACCTTTGGATGCTTTACTTTTCACCGTCCAATTGTATTCTCTGGCCATCATATATTCATATTCAAAGTCTTCTTCATAAGACCGTCCCTCAGCTGCATCCAGTCTTCGTTTCTCTAACGTGCTTTCAGTGGGTAGAAAGTAAGCGACGAACTGTTCACCGCTTTCATCTTGCACACCACTGCAAGAAACGAAAAATTAGAGATTTCCAATTTCAACTGATTAAAAATAAACAAGTCCGGGTAATTTCAGACTCATACGAACCGAATCATCGCTTGCGACATTTCTTCGATTTGAGCTGGCACAGGTCTTCCAACTGGGGCAGGATCAGAATCGAATATAACTTGAGCACATGGGTATTTCCACGACTGCAAATAACATTGGCATGAGTTACTGCTTTCAAGCTCACAGAGGTAATTTATCAATACTGGCGGGGAGGTTCGCCCCTAGCTGCTTAAAACCCAATTTCCTCGCCGCACTCGGGACGACTTTCCGATATGCTCTAGTCTGCCTAACAGTTTATCTATCTACCTTCCTACCAAAATGTTTATCAAATCAATCGTTAAATCTGTTTCTTTTTCGATAGTAGAAGCTGACGAGAGTATTTTCTAAGAGCTAGAGATCTTGGCTCTACGATTCTGGGTCATAACGCTTAACTGAATGTTTTTAATAAATGAGAGGAGGCAAACAGGCAGACAGATGACGAGATACTGAGACAACAGTGACAGAAAGACAGGATACAAAAACATGAATAAAAACAGGCTGTGGACTGTGATATACGTCTCCAAAGACTCGGAGAAACTTTTGCTCCCAGACTCTGAATCTTAGTGTACAACTTCGTGGCTGTCTGCAGTCTGACACAGAGACTAAGTCATATCGAATACAGAATTCTAAGGCCGGAGGTACTGAGCTCCCAGATTTTAGCTTTCCCGGCAAGAAACTGTCAATCTGCCCAGCTGCCTACCTGCCTATCTATCTACTGCCAGTCCGCCAGCCTATCTGACTACAGAAATATCTATTTGACCGCTTTTTATTCATAGGTCTAGCTAGATTCTGAGATAACGATCCTGTCCCCCAATCTTTCGGATCTCCCAGATAATCCATCTGCCCAGAGCATAAATCAAGTTCAATAGATTGAAAAAATTAAGACCGTAATAATTAATTTACCTTGAAATCGGGAAATACAGGTAGAACTTCAACAGCATGAACATTCGGCTTACTATGATGTTTTTCGATTGGCTCTTTGGCTTCCTCGAACGTTTTTTCTATAGCCTCAATTTGGCCATTCCTATCCATACTGAGGACTTGATCCTGAAATGGAAACAAATGTTTGAAGATACAAAAAAACATCGGTCATAATATTCACCGAAATTAGAGCGGTCGCCACGAGTTTACTGAAAAGATTACGATGTTCTAGCATCTGGTAATAATCAACTTCACGAACCTTGAAGTTCTTTTTAATACTAAATCCAACTTTGGCTTCGACTTTATCCATATTCGTAGGTTGAAACCGCGTCTGTTCGGTGGAAATGTATTCAGTACGACGCAACCAAGATACACTCTGGGCATGATGTCTCGATCTACATACAATTACATGAATTATTCGTTATCCAATTCCATGAGAGATGACACCATCAGGAATAAAATTGAGTATTACGTACCGTTTTGAATCTTGGTGCGGAATGACATCTTCTTCAAGCAATTTTTCATCGGCAGGATCTAAAACTTCTGTACCGTCCACAGTATATACATCAGGTGTAATCAAATCAATATCGACACCCAAGTCCAGTTCAGTTAACACGTCATATTTGTAATTACGCTCCAAAGAAGTGGGTTTGTATTCGATAAATCTGCAAAAATGACCTACATTTCAGAAACGGAACAAAAAACACGTCCGTAAATGAAGTATAAAACGTATACAAAACCTGTTAGACTCGAAAGGATATTTCAAGAATTTGGGATCGAATGGTATATCGGGTAAGGTATTACAGTATTTGACACGACACACCAAATCTGATCTGTAAAATAAATGTTTCTGTTCACAGTACTGTACCAAATTATCACGTAAAACTAAAATAACAATCGTACTCTCAAACATCAGCAACAACGTTACCTTTTTTCACCGCTGCGTACTGTTCTTTTGTCTTGATCATTGCTGCTATTATTCTGTATAGTTGGCGGCATATCACCGATCTGAAACAGATCAGATGATAATTAATACCATCATGGAACTCTTTCACGGTTCGATTATAAAATGTCCTCACTACAGGCTGAAATTCTGAGTTAGCCGACAGCAAACGTGGACAGTCAGCATGATATACTAAGTTTAGATTTACCAATGATTACAAGAACAATGTCATTCGAAAGCACCTCGCTATACATAACTCGTGTATCCAAACAGAACTCATGAAGTTCACGCACACGTCACTATTACAAATTGTTCTAAACCAGATGAAAATTTGAAAACATCAATGTATATGGTCCGCTTATCAATTATTTTAGGTAACTACAAATTGAAGGTATTCAAAATCAAGTTGAATCTTACTTGAATCAGAAACTGGACACACAAAAAGCACGTCAATACGAGTGAACCTGACAAAAAACACAGCGAAGTATTTTTCGAAGCACCAGGTATCTACAGTTACTGCGTCCCAGACACATGAACCGATTAAACCTTGCTGATTTCAGTTAATTACATCGCATTACTTCAGCGAATACAATATGGAGAATAAGTCAGCATTATTTCGAGAAATATCAACTCCGAAAAACAAGAAAGTCGCAAATCGAAATTCCACCTAAACCTAATATAAATAGAAATTAATGGGTAATTTTGAATAGATATTTTATTCCATTTCGAAGCAGAGATAGATAATGTATTAGGTATATTGAAGTTTCAAAAACGCGACATTCGCGGTGAACCAACAAAAAGTCACGAGTTGTGGCCTGGGGAGCAGCAGGGAACACACAATACAGTATACAGACTGCAGACGTGCGGAGTGCTGTGTGCTAGTAGAGTGCTATCTACTCCCAATCAGCAATCACATTGGGATGTGGAACGGAATGTAGGAGCGCTAATGTGCACTTCCTAATGGGATTCGCAAAATAACAATCACTGTTTTAAAAAATTAAAACGAATATTATGCGTTTTAAATTTAAAACATTATTTTTGTTTAAAACGTGTTTTTTAATCATGTTTTTTCCCCCCCATTTTCTTTGAGATTTTCTCAACCAGGACTTACAGGGACCAAAATAATAATTTATCAAGTGCAAATGAGGAGTTATCTGTCAAAACGTCAAAAGGGCGTCCGTTCCATAAGAAATACATTGAACGGACACCCTTTTGACAGATAACTCCTCAAATAAATTTCAAAATTTCACTCACTGTATGACTTCAGAGTTGAAGGTCGAATAACGGTACAAAAAGGTAAGACAAAAGGGCGGGAATGGACAAAAAAACAACAACAAAAACCCGTTTTAAAACACGAAGAAAAAACCATTGATAACAACATGTTTTAAAACCAAAAAAAAAAACAGTTGTTTTTTTGTTCTTAAAAAAAAAGAGTTTTTTTCCAACCCTGCTTCCTAATGAAAGGTTGAGTCTTTAAGTGATCGAGAACGTGATCAGCTTTATTTTGGTAGCCCTGCTTCTACAACTGAACTGGGGATAATTATTTGACTCCTTCATAATTATAAAAAACGTGTGAAAGGAGTGATCTTTAAACGTTATGGCAAGTTTAAAAATATCGTTTTTGAAAGAAAGTTGGTCGAAATAATTTCAGCTTTCAGCAATAGCATTGATCTATCAGGATAAAAAAAAATAACCTCCATGGACATTTTTTAAATGAAATTACGTGAAATTAAAAATTGTGATTTTTGATGTAGAAGAATAGGGAAGCTGAAAAATCCCCCAGACGTTTCCAATGTGTTGCGCGTTACTTAATTAGACAGGATTAAATTAATTTTAAAAGATTGATTATATATAATTATATTTTGAATATTTATTTATATATTATTCCTGTAATATTAATTTTAATTAATTTTATTTTTTGATTAGTTTATTCAGTTAATTTTAATTTATTAGTATTGAATTTAAGAATATTAATATTATTTAATTTAATATTAATAAAATTAAATAATATTTATATTTTTAATTTGATCAACATTTGTATTAGTGTATTACAATAGCACCACCTAGGTATTGTTAACTTTTCAATTAATTTTTCTACCTGACATCAGAATTGCAAAAAAAAAAAAAGTTTTTTCTTTTAAAGAACAAAAAACGTATTTTTTTAAAGAATGTTCAATATTAGTGTTTTAAACGCGTTGAAAACAGTTGTTTTTTCCCTATAAGGAGTGTTTTAAACGTAAAATCGCACAAAATTCGCATGCACATGCAATCTGTAAATCTCTCATCAGTCACAGGAAGTTTCCTGAGTTCAGAAGATCGCTGATTCAAAATTAGTCCAAATATCCAAATTGGAATAGAAGAATGAAGCCGCACGATATGCAAGAAAATATGTCCTAAAGTACGTGTAAAAGTCTTTTTTTCGGTTACATTTGACAGTGGTTTCTATATATAGGCGGAAAACCTTGCGGAAAAAATTCTTTGCTTTGTAAAACAATTGCAGTTGTGGCAGGTTTATCTTCTTAGACGACATAAATAGTGCAATATTGAGGGAGGGGGGGAGATGGAAATCTTGAATATGCTCTGAAAAAGCACAGAACATGCAATAACGTACTATTATACTCAACTAAAAAAAGTTTCCAAGTATCAAAGCAGAAAAAAAAACAAAAACTTTTTGGTCTGTTGCGTTTTTCCAACTGACTCAAAATTCCCAAGTATCAGTGCAGAAGAAGAAAAACCTTTTGATCTTGTTGGGTTTTCCCAACTTCTCAACTCAATTTCCAAGTATCAAAGCAAAAAAAAAAATTTAACATGTTGGATTTTTTCAACTCATTTGACTGAAATGGTAAATGTTCCCAATTGCTGAGTGAAAAATTCCTACGGGGGGGGGGGTAGTTTGCTTCCCTGCCTCCCTATCGGTACGTCCCTGATGAGTGTGACTCATTCTTCTTGAAATTCTATGAATCGCAAACATAACATCGTGGATATTCCCTATCCGCTTCAACAGAAAAATACATGCAAAACATTTTTTTCGGAATCCCTACTTATCACCTCTGCTTTCACCTTTTTTTCTCTTTTTTTTTTATTTCAGCAAAAAAATTATTCAAACTATGAGGTGGTTGCTTTCTTCAAGCTTTCATTGTGTCTTTCAAGAGAACAAGAACTTTTCTCATTGTTTCAAGGGATGATGTCATATGTCAACAAGTTAAATGAGAAAATAAAAATAATTGAGTCTCAAATTTTAATTTTGTTCTAGGCAAGCAATACTGACACGATATTCTCTATTTTTATCAACATTAGCTATGTCCGCTATAAAAATTTGCAAAAATCATGAAAATTCGTGAAGAAATAGCTTTTTTTTTGTCCAGGAAACGACTTTGAAAAAAAAAAAAACATGTTTAAAACTGTTTAAACGTCTAAAACAGTGAAAATGTTTAAAACGTTTTATTCAAAATTCCAGCTTTTAAAAGTATTTAAAACATGTTTAAAGCATTGTAACCTTGCCTGACGTATTAAATTTTTGATCGCAAGTTCGAATAAATGTGCAGCTTGATACAGTTCAAATTTGAAGCACCGTGGCGGATCTATGGGTCGGGGTCGGACCCCCCCCCCCCTTCGGGACGAAGAAGAAGAAAAAACATTGTGCATTTTGAGTTTTCCTCCTGTTTTTGAGTATCGGCAGCACCACAGTCTACAATGTTTATTTTGAAACGATTTAATCACAATATGAAACTTGTCTTCAGAAACTATTTAAAATGACATCCATCTTGGTTTTTAGGGGGCAGAGGTGGAAACAGTTTTATTTTTAAAACACCCTCCTTGGAAAATTGAACGCTATTCAACGAAAGGGAACTAACTAGCAAAATCCGCTTTTTGAAAACACGTGATTCAAAGTTCAAGAGTCATGTAGAACTATATGACATAGTGTTTACTGATAAGTGATAAGCTTTTTTCAACGTGAGCACACATTTTTAAATCGGGGGCTCAATTTTGAAAATTTTTACTTTTTACGCTCTTTCCAACGATACTAATAACGTAATAACCTAATTTTCTTTACAAATGTTGGTTGGTTCCCTTTTGTTGAGTAGCGTCCAATTTCCAGATCCGCCACTGTTGAAGCATGTCCGTCATTTTTTAATTTTATAATGATTTTTTGACAAACCTATATTTCCCATTTACGGCAATGTTATTTCCGTCTGTGATCAGCTAATCCCTGATCACGGTGATCAAGTGATCATTTAACCTTTTATTTGGAAGTGCACATTAGCGCTCCTATTTCGAGCTTCGACCATCTACGTGACACGACAACACGGCGACGCGACACGACAGCACGGTGACACGGCAGCATAGTAACATGGAGTAACTAACAGGTTCAGTAAGATGTAGATACAAAAAATCATACGTGAAAATTCTCGCTATTTTATTCGAGAAAAAGGAAAACGCCTTCATTCATTTTGATTATGTTGATCCGTATTCTGTAATTTTAAGGTAATCAACGCTCGTGATTATAAATGAACACGTCACTCAGTGCATTACAGTTTAACAATCGGTCAATTATTTATTATTTCGACTGCACGAGTCCACCCATTGCATTTACCATTTCATTTCAGTTTCACCGTTTCAGCGAATTAGTGAATTTGTAATTTCTATCGTACAGTTTTACCAATTTAACATGAATGAATCATGCCATCACGCGGCAGTGCGGACCGGTGCGAACTACGGAGGATCAAGGACGTAATATCCTTTCTTGAATTGTGTAAACTCAACTGTACTCAGTCCAGTACACTTCACGTTAGCAACACAGCAACAGTACGGTTACGGTGCATCGTGTTGAATGTTTCGTTGTCCACAGTATTGTATTCGAATGTCGATTAGTGGTTCTCGTTGATGGTTTAACTATTTTTGAAATATGTGTTTTTCCAACTAATTCCACCGATTGGAACGCATTCAACTGCTGCTGAGTAAGTTCATGTTTTTATTCTCAGTTACCTGTACTCGTGACATTCTTAATAACGCAGTCGAGTGGGTATGAGTTGTTGCAACCGCGTATGGAGGTACTCGATCGTATTATCAAAAAATGTGACCCGAATAAGTGTTACAAAAAATGTGATTAGAATTGTAAATAAGTGTCCCTTCGATTGCCTAGGTTATGTGTTGTGTACTGGTTGAATTTTTCAACTTCTGGTCGTTCGATATTAGCGGTGTTTGGGAGACTCGTTAAACCAGACATATATTTTTCAATTTATTATGGAATACTTGTCTTGTCGGCGAAGTCCGTTGAATTTCATGGGAGAGTTGTGCAGAATTTAGAGACACCGCGATTTGCTCTTCATGGCCAGTTGGATGTAGTGACTAACAAGTTGATCTGTAGTCGAAGCTTTCACATTTCATTTTTGTGTTTCCATTGTAAATTGTGTTTTATTCTGGGAATGCGTGGTTGAATAGTGGACAAGGTTCGCGTTATAGAAGTTTAATTTTTGCTTCGAGAAATCTCACTTTCGTGGAGGAGAAAATGACACCGAAATGCGATGCTCGAGGTGAACTAACACATTTCTTGGTATTCTCGCCGTGTGGCCTGTTGTTGAAACATCAGATGTGCATTCATTAGTCTTCCCTAATGTCTAACCATTCCTTTTTTAAATCTGAGAAAATGTCTCAGGAATGAGTCTTGTTAAACCGAATAGGTATATTCGCGTCGATATAATTTTGTCTCGCTTGTTAATATGTGCTGCATGTTTGTTTTTTTTTGGACCGTCGTCTCATGTCGTTGCTTACGAATATTCTTTTATTATTGTTGAGAATGCCAAATATTGCCTCCGATGTAGACGAGTACGTGATATTTTTCAGAATTACTCGATGTGAACCCGGAATGTATCTCATTTATGTCACTATCATCTATCCTAATTTGCAATTAGAAATGTTTATTGAACGTTCTTCGCATTTTGTCATTTTTATAGCCACTTTTGATATATCGGTGCAGAGACTGCCAAAATTGTTTCACAAGTTGATGAACGGCCTATCCAAACATTATTGTTTACCGAGTGGGTAAAGTAGCTTGTGTAGCTAACGTGGTGGAAAAGAATTCCAACTTAGCGCATGTAACTCATCATTTTTATCGAATGAATCCCCGCGTTCAGTTATCTGTTCTTGAATACGACATATTGATAACGATCATTCGTTACCTTCGAATGCTTTTAAAAATAGGAGGGGCTGCGGTTTGCGATAAAATTGGATGTAATCTCGGTTTGAAATTTGCCAATACCCGTTCTGATTGACGGCTGAGAAATGAAGCCGTTATGCGAAAGTCCATAAGTGCGTTAAAACACCGATGTTTGTTTAAATTTCTAAAGCTTTCCTTGTACGTGTGTTGGGTTCTGTGCCTCCAACCCATTTGCAGCGAACCGTGTGTTGTGGAGAGGGCAGCCAGCGCGCCTGAAATTTTTCGTGAGGCGAAAGAATTGCTTGGCTAAGCCTGAAATTCCGGGCTCACTTCCACAAATATCCCCCTGTCCGAGTCATTGAACAGAAACGAACTATCCAAGTATCCATTAGTCATGAATTAAGAATTCGCGAGAGACATTTTGAGATCAGAATTTGGACGATGTTATCTGTTGAGCAAGAACCGGCCGAGCGACGTTTGTTGACAAAATGCGTTAGTATCGTTGGAAAGAGCGTAAAAAGTCGATTTTTTTTTCAGTTGGGCCCCCCGATACACGAATGTGTATCCACACTGAAGAAAGCTTATCAGTAAACGCTGTGTCCGCAAACCGGCATTATTCATTGGCTTTCAATATTACATTTTCTCAAGAATACAGATTTTGTCGCTTGCCCGGTTTTTGCTTAACAGTCTCCATAATGGAAATAGATGAAGCAGAAGGAGCTGATGAAATTGATAGTGAGTTATTGAAGAATGCAGGAGAAGTAGTTCTAATAAATTTATGTGAATTCTTTTGCAGAATACATGGGGAAGTAGAAATGTCAATAGATTTTCAGAACAGCAGGTTAATTGAATGGTCCATTGATAAAGGGCCTGAGTACGAAATGACATTTTGAGAACAGGCGTTTGAAAGTTTGAGAGCTTATAACTAATAATCTAGTAACGATATTCGGGTTATTATTGATATTACGTTGTGATGTTGGAAGTCTCATTATGCAATCCTAAAGTATGAAGAGTTGAGGTCAAATGTAGGCGGAGATATAGATTTAAAGTCTGGTCCAGTTAAGAAACATAACTGGCTACCCGCAATACACATCAATATATTATGGGTGTTTTGAAGTTGAAGGGGAAGGACGAGTTGAGGAACACGTTATCAGCGCTGTGAAAAAATTATGTTTCTTAACTGGACCAGACTTTAGGCCCTTTTTTCTTGGATGACTTTTTCTACTTCCTTTTCAATTGAAAACGAACGCTGGGAAAGAATAAATGAGGAGTTATCTGTCAAAAGGGCCCCTGATGAATGGGATTCCTATTCGTCAGAGGCCCTTTTGACAGATAACTCCTCAAATACACATACATACTCTGAAGTCAGTATTATTTATGGGAACGCATCCTAGCTTTCTTTTGAGATCGTCAAAAATCGATCGAGAAAGTGACACAAATTCGAAAGGCAGTTAGTTCTTTTTGCAACAGTTTTCAAGGGGATAAACACTGGTTTTCGCGACATTTTCTTACCTTTAAGATTAAAATGAAAAATACCGGCAACGCGCGATCAAGAAGTCAATGCCCAACTTGGAGAATCACTGAACTATAATCACTGATATCACGGAGCTCATAGGGAAGTCATAGAACTTATTATTTTTCAGAGCAGTTATGTTTGATCCCCAGTTGTGACCGTTTGGCACCAGATAGCGCTGTAATGTGAGGTGTTCTATAGAGTTATTGATCTGCTGAATCGAACTACACCATTTATTGAAAAAGGGCCCCTTTTCTATAGACGTATTCAATTATGATCCTTAGAAAGCGAGAGCAAGCAAATGTAAAGATTATTAGGCTATACGTTTACTTTTGCAGTCATCAAAAATTATAACAAGGATAATAAACAAGAGAATATAAAATAAAATGGAGGAAATGTTGGGAAAAGATCAGTTCGGATTCAGAAAAGGTAGAGGTACGAAAGTGTAGCAACTTAAGGTTCAAGGCTTTTGTTTGGGGGAAAAAAAAAGGCCGAAAAAAGGTTTGGATATGCATATAACATTTGAGGAGTTATCTGTCAAAAGGGCGTTCGTTCAATGTATTTCTTATGGAATGGGCGCCCTTTTGACAGATAACTCCTCATTTATAGATTAGAAAACGCTTTTGATAATGTTGCATGGTCAAATAAGTTTCAAATATTAGATAGGAGTGAAGTATAAAAAAAAGAAGAGTAATATGATGGAACTCTGATGAGGCTCAAGCACACAAATAGAGGATGAAGTAGGAGAAGCTAAAATTCAAAAAGGAGTGAGACAAGGTTGCTGTTTGTTACCAGTGCCGTTTAACCTATTTATAGAAAAAGTAATTAAAGGAAAGAATGAAAGAAAATCAGGCGTAAAAATACAAGGGGAGACACGTAGAATGATAAGGTTTGCAGATGACATTAGAATAATGGAAAGAAGTAAAGCAGAACTCAAGAAAACGTTGAAAAAGTTGGATGAAAAACTTAAAATATAGCATGAAGATGAAGAAGAATAAAACAAAAGTGATGGTAGTCAGTAGATGGGAACAAAATCCAATAAATATGGAAGTAGGAAATGAAAAAATAAAGAAGGTGAACAAATTTAAATGAGTGGTAGTCTGATAATGCAAGATGGAAGAAGTAAAATTGAAATAAAGACTAGAATAGAACAATCTAAGAGAGCTTTTTTCCAAGAAGGAAATATATTTAGGCTGTGTCTATTTGTCGGTATATACCTACGAATAAGAAGCTATCTGTCGGTACATGTATCACTGAATAAAAAACCAAATCTGTCGGTATATTATGAATTATTTACAGCAAAAGAGTTAATCGTCAGTAAGTTACAACTTTATAAATGGAGAATAATGGAGAATTTATTTACGCGCCACAATCAGGGCAACCGTCAGCGATCTCGGAGAGACAATGGATATGAATTCGGTTCAGACAGCAGTCAGTTTTCGTGAAATTTGATGTGAGTGGTGAAGCGCATACAGGGCAAAGCTCGGCGTCACATTTGCGTTTCTTCCAAGGAAGATTAATTATAGGCTGAGAATTTGAGCGTTTTGCAGGAACCCTGTCTGCTGTACTTCTATTGAATGAACACAGCTGATGAACAGCTCGCTTAAGTCTACCTCTGGCTTTCAGTTTTCTTTTGAACTGCAAGTTAAACTTACTTTGAACTTGGGAAGGCGAGGTCGAAGGAGGTGATGTTGAAAGAGACTCGGTTGAAAGAGACTTCGATGGAAGTTCAGTGATGGGAGAAGCAAGAAGGGGAGAGGCATCGGACGATTTACGTGAAAAGCTTGTCTCTGCTCTGACCGCGTTTTCCACCTTTTTTAGCGGCGCTTCTACATACTCCGTAGACTGCTCTGTACCATGGCACGAAACGAGGGTAGCTGTATTCATCGCAATGGGTAGTATTTGGCTTTTTATTCAGAGGTACATGTACCGACAGATAGCTTCTTACTCGCAGGTATGTACCGACAGATAGCTTCTTATTCGTAGGTATATACCGACAAATAGACACATCGATATATTTAAGGCAAATATATGTTTGGAGTAAGACTGGAATTTCTTCAAACGTATATCAAGAATATAGCATTGTATGGATGTGAGATCTGGACAATAGGTACACAAGGAAGGAAAAGGGTAGACGTTTTTGAAATGCGCTGTTATTGGAGAATGTTTGGATAAAAAAGATTAGGAAGGAAGAAGTATTGAGAAGAATGGGAAGGGAAAGAGAAATTTGGAATATAATTGTAAAGAGAAGAGTTGATAGGTCATAATGTTAGACATTCAGTGATATTGTTATTACTACTAGAGGGAATTATTGAGTGAAAAATCTGGAAAGGAAGGCAGATAGTGAGCCATGAAGAGCAGATAATGAAGAGTGCAAAGTGTAAATAATTCTCAGGAATGAAAAGATCAACGCAAGAGAGATAAAAGTAAGGAGATGCAACCTACTAATCGAAAGACTAGGGAATTAGCAAAGGTAGTGAAGGGGTGCCAGAAAAATACAATATAGAACCTGTAGGGACACAGTATATCCATCGTTTACCAGGACAGAGAGTTGGTGGTCCCAGAGCTGAGGAATTGCCACTATTCCTGAAGCTGGGGGAGCAGTAGTATCATTTTGCCCTCTTCTCCCAGTGTCTACAAAGGGAAATGTGAAATAGAGCTCGCTTGGACACGAAACGGTATGACGGGGCAAATAAACTGGATGTCAGTTTTCTTTCAAACTGGAGAAGACGCGGCTTATCTCCTTCTGGAAAAACTTACAAAAAGATAGTATTTTCGTCAGGGGAGGAGGTAAGATCTAATTTTTCAAACAAAATGTGAATTTTCTCAACTGAGTCCCCAGTTTAATCAACTGAATAATCATTCTGTCAAGTATACCAGCTAAAGAAAACATTTTGGGGACACCTGTTCCCCTTTTGGTGTATCCTAAGTTTCAAAAGAATCTCGTAGAATTTCATTGGAGTGCAGAGGTCTGAACCCGCATTAGTCTGGTAGTCTGAGTAAATCTTAGAAAGTGAATATCAAATAAATCGCTCCCCTGAGAAAGGTACAGGCGATGATTCGATATTTTGAAAAATTTAAAGTTATTTGAGGATAAATTTTTATTGAAATCATATTTCTACAACATTGACTGCAAATTAAAATAGTGATCAAAGTAAAGTAACTGTTGGAATCCTCATAAAACAAGATCGATATTCAACTTCAGCGGTGCTCAGAGGCTCTAGCACCTAATGAAAGTTTTCCTGCACCATATGGGAAAATTGATATTTTAGGTGGACTAGGATAGAGGTGCCTCAAAAGACTCAGAGCGAGGTGGAGAGAGTTGAACGAAGTCGAGCGCCACGTGAGAAGAATGAAAGTAAGGCTCTGTAGTTCCACATGGGTATACTGAGCCGCCATTTTGGTTCAGCTTTTTGAAAACTTCTAGAGCGAATGATACTGCGCGACGCTGTGTATTTAATGCGTTGGTAACAACAAAACCCGAACCAAAATGGCGGCCTAGCATACCTATGTGAATGAAAGTTGCCGTCTATTATTTGCTCCTCGGGCTAAAGTAGAAAATATCGATTTTAACCACTCTACCTCCTTACATGTGTGTGTGTGTAGTGTCACAAGCGCTCTCTACATTTCATTCCAGATCCTAAAGTGAATGAATCTGTTGCTTGCCAAATATTGGTTGTGGGGACATGTTCCATTCACATTGTCCACAACAGTTTCGAAACAACCCATAAAAAGATATCATGAAATGTGAATGGATTTCTAAGATCCTGTTATTTTCTGCTAAAAGATTTTCTAACTAGACGAGCCGCTTACAGATGTTCTGGAGAAACAAAATGTTTCCCGCTCAAATTTTGCGCCATTAGATGGCTGGAGAGTGTTCCTGTATTGACACAAGGGCTTATTATTCTAAGTCTAATGCAGATGTATACGTATAAATGTGTGAGAAGAACTATAGTTCAGTAAAAATTTACTAAGAAGATTTGATGGTTGCCTGTTTGAATTCATGCTCTTTAATAGCCGAATCAACAGATCCAAACTAATATTATAGGGCACTCACACCAGGATACTTCTTAATAGGAGGATCCATCACTGCTCTACCTAATCTTGATTTTACAAAGGTGCCTTTAAATCAGCTAAAATATTGGGCATTAGTCAAACAGAAATCTACGACATTCTGGAATAGGTGAAGTCGTGAATATCTACATACGCTTCAACAAAAGACGGAGTAGAATTTAAGTTCAATAGCACATTCAGTGAGAAAAATACAAAGATTTTTATTCTGGTTGAGATATACATATTTCAAGAGGGCAGGATGTTTCGAATCTATCAAATCAAAGAAAATAAATATAGAATCGATTTTTTATTTAGTGGTTATCAACGATCATACGTAACCTAAGTTACCAACGAATTTTGTTATTGTTTACGTTATCTATACCAAAGCCAAATCAAACGTGTGATGTATTCTTGCTGCTTCAATGAGTCATAGGAGAAAAGGGAAGGCTAAAAGAGACTTGTGTTCGTCGTCAGGATTATGATGTAAAAATTTTTAGAATGTTATAAAGTTTGCCTACCGTTTTCGTTTTTCTTTTGCAAATAGTTTTATTTGCTCACCTTCATATAAACACTTGAGCAAGGGTGTATAAATTGTAGGTGCAGTCCGCCACCACCAGGGATGTAGTTTGTTTTGCCCATAGTGCTTCAATAGCCGTTTGACTGTCTGTACAGATATAGATCTGCTTATTAACAAGGCCCTTCTGCTGGCTTCTATCAGCGGCCGCTGTGATCGCCATTACCTCTGCTTGGAGGATAGTGACGCCCTCACCCAATGTCACTGAATAGTCGTCAGCATATTTTGCATTCGTGATTCCGATTCCTGCATCTTGATCATTCTATCAGGCATCTGCAAACCACACATGCTCCTCTTGATTAGAATGCTTGGTCACCTCTGTTCACATGCCTCCCGTGTGGGTATTATTGCACGGTATGGCTTGTCAAAGAAGTGTTCCACCGCTGTTCTGTCCCTCGGCGTCCCAAAATATTTGTCCATCGTCCTCGTTATCTCCCAGATCTTACCATAGCCTGTTTTTTGGGTCCGAATAAACACCCTTCTTACCTTTAAACCAAAATTTTGTGACTTTGTAGTATTCTCACTTTTCATAATCCATGGTATACGTTACTTTTTTGGTTTTTGAATAGTGCTGTAGCTGGTTACCTACCCCCTCTCGCCATCTGAGTTGAAACACCCTGTAGGAATAATTTTCAGACTACGAGTAGAAAAGGAAGAATGGCGGGTGGAAATAAAATAATGGCGAACCAAATATAAGAAGCGTATCTTACGGCAGAGAGCACGGATCATTTCATTATCAAGCGTTTGCGAAGAAAGCGAAGTGAAGTTATTAAAAGTTGGAAAGCTAACGTGAAATTGGTAATTCGGGTGAAACAAAACCGAAAAACGATTTTTAATACTTTTCTGTCTAAACAGCTCCGGCGACACAAGAAAGGAAATGAAAGTGAGGCTGGAAAACCTACAGACAAAGAGAAAGACGAAGTTACAAAATGCGAAAAAAGGACGAGGAAAACCGCTACAATAAATTCATTCGGAACTCGCCGCGAGTCATTTTGTTTCAAAACTAGGAAATAAGTAGTCCCAAGTTCATAATTTTTCCCCCCTTTTTTTCTGTGTGACACTCCGCAGGCTGTTGCGGCAGCTACTGGTGCGACGTAGCCGGAAAATTAATAGCCGCGAGTAAGATAAAAGTGCTCGCAGGTTTATTTTTTTCAAAAGTAAGATTCTTTTTATTATACCGAAGAGCATTTTACTGGAAAAAGGAAGACGAAAGGAGCGGCTTCGAACCGGGCGAATATTCGTGATCCGCGACATTTAGCCTTTATAACACATTAAACTTCGCGAGCACAGTCTGAAGAGAGAAATAATTAACGAATTTCGCCTGTTGACTAAACCGACTGTCTTAATTTTAAGAGCAAACAGAATTTTTCTTCGTTTTTTTTTTTTTTTTTTGTTACAAATGACAGACTCTTTCCAAGTGGTGGTTCTCGCTTTGTTTTGCTGGCTCGCCGAACTCAACGTACTGGCATGCTAATTAATTAAAATCTTAACGAGTGGCGAGATGATACATGCGTTGGGATGCTGCAACGGTTCCATCACGATATAAAAATAGAAATTTTTTGTTTTCCGTGTGATTCTTATGATATTTCCCCGGCCAAGAGTAACTGATTAGTGGCATGAACTTACGCGATAATTCTCGTCGTCATTAATTCTAGTTTAGTTGTGTATTCAATACCTCTGCTCTTCCTTCCGCCTCGCTTCGTGTCTCGATTTTTAAACGTTTATTTTCCCCCTTGTAATAGTGTTGTAAAGCCGTTCAATAGCCCGCGTAAATTTCCGAAAGAGATTACTCCGGCAAATCTTCCCCAGCGCCGGTGGCTGTCATTCGAAATTTCATCTGGCCCGAGAAGATACTGCGCGCTGCAAACGAGCTTTCCCGCTGATGTACCCCCGAAAATTAAGCCGTCGTTTGGGGACGGAAGTATTCGCTAATGCTCGGCGATCCTGCTTACCCAAGATTCATTTCCTGCCCGCGCGGTTCATCATTAAGATTTCCTCGTTGGCTTTTTTGCCGGTGTATTTCGTATTCGCGTATTTAGCAAATTCCTACACCAGTACCATTCTCGGATTATTGTACTGGGGAAATGTGCACCAAAATAGCAGCAGAAATTCATCCGCTGGAGCAAAGCGCCGAGCTTGCAGGGTGGCCACCTTTAGGTCATTTTTTTCAATCCCAACTCAGTTTTGGTCTTTTTTTTTTTTGAAAATGCGGTCATTAAGTCATATTTTTCATTTTCCTCCTTCTGAACATCTAACTATTGTGGCTAAACTTTCAAACTCTCAACTGAAAATTCGGATCCCGTCTACATCAGTTCTTCTTAGTGTATCGGCACCAATGGTATCAGATGTTTTGTTTCCTTCAAAAAGTGTTCCAATCACTTCTTATATCCAGCTCTTCTGTCGTAATGATGTTACAACCAGAGTTGAAACCCTATGGGAGTTGAAGGTAGTTGCAAATAATGTCAGTTTGCGAGCCTGTGACGATATAACTTCTCTATTCGACTCCATGTTTTCTAAAACTCAGGGAATAGAAACCATGACTTTAAATAAAACAAAAGCTCGATATCTAATAACAGAAGCTTGTGGTCCATATTTTTACCGGCGTTTTGTTGAGGATGTCATTGAAAGCAATCGATCATGATAATGGGACGTATGGCGACACACGCATGCCAAATTGACCTCGGGACACCGCAAAGCCTGTCCCGGAAATGCCCCGAATGGGCCTGCGTCAGGATAGGGGCGATCGCTTTGAGGTAGCTCCTGCTACCTCCATTTCCCCTTTCGCCTCTTCACGGCGGCGAATCTACGGCGTCTTATTCTTCTTCTTCTTCGTCAGTTGTTGGCAGCAGTGACATCGTCGTCGTCGATGTTGATGGGATAGCGAGTGCCGGCATAGAGTGCTATCCCCCCCGCCTTTGTCTCTGCCTCTCCAGTTCCATCTTGCGGCCCAAGGTTTTCTTGACAAAGGCAGCTGCCTGATCCCATCCCGCTGTACTCTTCAGCATTGTCGGGACCCGGTTCTCCGGTGTAAGCGGCTCAATGCCGGCGTTTGGAAAGGCGGCCATCGCTTCTTCCCTCTCGTGGTGGAATGCCGGACACTCGAACAGGGTGTGCCAGGCATCATCATCTCGCCCTCCTGCAGCGCAGTAGGAGCACCGCGGGCTTTCTGCTATGCCCATCCGGTGCAGGTACTCGTTGAACACTCCATGGCCGCCCATCACCTGCGTGAGGTAGAAGTTCAGCTGGCCATAGCGTCTGCTCAACTACACATTGAGGTCGCGTACTAGCAGTCGGGTCCACTCTTCCTTGGTACTGCGGAAGAGCCGCTCTTCTCACATGCGGAGCGTGAATTACTAATATCCCGCTTGACCCGTAGCGCCGCACTGCTCTTCGGTGGCATATTCAGCGTCGCGCTGTATACCCTCCTCCGCTCGTCCGCTAGTAACTCCACTGGCGGTATACCTGCTAGTAAGCAAATTGCCTCTGTGGAGACAGTGTGATAGGCACTGACACGCCTCAGTGCAGCCTTTCGTTGTACCCTTACCAGATCTGTTCTTCTGTACTCCTTGGTACCGATGGCGTCGGACCAGTTTGGAGACCCATATAGGAGGACCGACATGGCCACGTCATTAAAAGCAATGCCTATTATTCTCTTCTGTATTATGAAACGGCTAATGTCGCTAATAAGAAAGAGTTACAAATTTATATTAGATTTTGGTCTAAAAGTAAGAGCAAGGCGATTGTTACTCACTTGGAAACAATTTTCTTAGGCTTTGCTGAAAATGAAGTCATTTTTCAATCCATTTGGTCGGCTATAGATCAGACCTATTTGCCACTGAAAAATTTGTTAATGTTGGGCTTAGTTTGTCTCAATGTTAACAAATCAGTGTTCAGTTTATTCAGTCAAAAAGTAAAAGTTATACGTTCTAAAAATTTATTAAACATGGGTATTTGTAACGTACACAGAATTCATAATACCTTTTCAAAAAGTCTTCGGTCATGAAACTGCAGAATTTGTTATAGCTTTGCGTTATTTTATTCATAAGTACCCTAACCGAGAAGCAGATTTCCGCATAATTTGAGAAAAATTGGAATTGCCACATGTCAAAATACCAAAACACATTTCAGATGGTTGGTTGGGAGACTCAGTAAGACTAATAATTGAGTAGAGTCCTGCAATTAGAGAATATTTTTTTATTTTTCCGACCTAAAGGGAAACCGAAATTATTCAATAGCTGATTGTATAAACTCATTCGTTCTTTTTTATTGAAGAAAGCCCACAAAGTTGAATTGGAATTCCTATTTGCTGTTTTCTAATTATTCACCAATATGAATGAAAGGTTTCAATCTTCCAGTGAAATATTAATCCATTTCTTAATCGTGTTACGAAATCATCTAACATTTCTTTTGTGAAGTCAGATAAATCTAAACTGGAACTCTTAACCTGTTAAAGAAGTAGTTGTACCTGAAAAGGTAAAAACTGAACTTTCTGCTATTAATGAAAGAGAGAAGTCGGATTTTTTGTTGTGTTGTTCAGAAGAGACGTTTAGCTATGGCAGAATATTCATACTTAAAATGCTGACGTGAATCAGAAATTTCAGCTCCAAGATTTATGGCGATCTTAATTTTGCTCAAGACGTTGAAAACATTTCAAACTTACTGAATATTAGTGAAATAGATAAGACAGTGTTATATGTTGAACGTGTGCTATTATTCGTAAAAACTGAGGACATTTTTGAAGAAGAAATGACTACCAGTAATTTTTGGACCAAATATTTCTTTGAAAATATGAATCGGGGTTTGAAGAGTTCATCTATACATTATTTTTTCAAATTTGCGCATAATAGTGTTTTTTTTTTTCACTTTGAATGTATGAATTTCGAGTTGAACGTGCTTATGGAATAATAGGTAACTAAAATGTTTTTCCGACAGTTTACGTAGCCCCATAAAAACTGGTACACGAGAGGCTAAAACTTGAGAACTTTTGGTTATTCTTAGGTCGCTTTTTTGCAAATTTTTGTCACTTTTTCAATTTTTTAAAGGAAAAGTTTGAGTGACCGCCCTGGCCGCTTGTGAGAACGCACATTCATACGACTTGTAACCAGTTATTTGTCCAGCAACAGCAAACTTATTGATTGCTGGACGACCTCAATCCACATTGTGTGGGTATTGTCATGCTTAGGTCCAGCAACAATAAACTTGCTGGTTGAACTCGATCGACATTGAGTAGGTATTGCCGTTCTCAGATCTGCTTTTGAAGTTAATTTTCTGTTTCGCTGGTCGCAGTCTAGGCGTACGCTGGGGTCTGGTTGGCCGAGTGGATAGCGCGCTGATCTCGGAATCCGAAGGTCCCGGGTTCGAGCCCACGTAGCAACTCGCTACATTCCGATCCAGGCCATTTTTTCGGCAAGAAGTGAAGAGGGCCAAGACAGCTCTAACAGCCTCCCCGACGTCTCTGAGGTAATGCTCGAAATGGCGGATTCCAGGGAGGAAAAATATAGACTCAGAGTCAGCAACTCAGAGGGGGCGACCCTGTAAATGAAGTACTATTTAAATAAAATAATTGATATATATATATATAGTCTTAACCCCCTTTGATGTCATCTCGGGTGATCGGATTGTAAAAGCGTTCTCAAAATCGAATTCAGCTACCTCGAAACACCGCAAATCTCGAATTTGACCTTTTCATCCCTCTTTCACCCATTTTGAACCTATTTTCCTGGGCCATTAACTCGGATCGCGGAGTTCACATCATGTGAAACCAAGATCATGTAAAATCAGAATCGAGTGACCTACCGAAATCTCAGTGGACGGATTTGTAACACTTCAGATCGAATATATTTTTATTTTTCTTCCGTTAAATCTCCATGTTATTTCCTACGAGAAGGGGACGGAGTTTGTGACATTTGTTCGTATGATTGGCTGACATTTTGATGGTAGATTTCTCTGATATGATGATGAGGTTATCAGTCTTACGACCGGTTTGATGCAGCTCTCCATTTTACCCTATCTTGTGCGAGTTCCGTCATTTCCAAATACTCGATAATCAGTTAAACATACTGGAGTCTCTGCCGGCCCGCCCAGTTATTTCCTTTCACTCTTCCTGCTAGCAGCAGTGCTATTATTTCTGGGTGCCTCAAGTTATGATTTATTAATTAATCTCCTGTTTTTCAGACAGTCCCAAATATCCATTTTACCTCCTACTCTGTCAAATACTTCTTCATTACCTTATCTGTCGATTTGACACTAAGTAACCACCTATAGCTCCACATCTCCGAAGCTTCTATCCTTCTCTTCTCTGGTTTTCCTGTAGTCCAAGTTTCACATCCATATAAGGCTGCTCTCTAAACATAAGTTTTGAAAAATAATTTTTTGATTTCCAGTGTTATTTTTGATTTGAAAAGATTACTTCTTTGATAGCATGCTAATTTGACTTGTGCTATCCTACCCATTAATATCCCTTTTACTTATTCCATCTTTTGATATTTCACTTCTTAAATAGCAAAATCCACTCATTTCCCTGATATATATAGACACTAATACAGGGTGTCTACCAGTCATAAAAGTCATGAATTGAAATCAGTGGTCATGAAAGTCACGAAAAAGTCATGAATTTAGTTGTGTACATATTTAATTTGCTTTTTCCAAAAACAAAAATCATAAATTCTCTCCAAATTCTTCTAGAAAAAATAAAAAATAAAAAAAGAGCTTAGACTGCAGTACAGCGTGCCTCCGTTGATTATTTATTTTCGAAAAATGATTCGTGACAAACGACGACGTGTACTTGACATGGTAAATATGATGGTGACATGCATGAGCCGTCCTGCTGTGTGTGATTTTGTGGATGCATTTCTAATGAACATTTTCTTAAATTATTTTCTCATCTCCCTTTTTAAATGTGAACTCCAAAATATGAGCATAGGAAGAAATTGAACAAGTATCACTGATATGTCTAAATTCGTTTTTGTTTTTGCAATTTAGGACCCCTTACGTGAGTACTGTGAACCCATTAAAAAAAAGTCATGCAAAGGTCGTAAAAAGTCATGAATTTCACGAATTGGTATTTAATAGATAATCGTTGAAATCGAGGTTCCAAGAAATGTTTCAAAATAAGAGACCTGAACAAACAAAGAAAACAAACTGTCAGCCATCTCCCGTTAGTAAAAGACAGCCGAGATTCAAGATTCGATAGCCAAGAGCTGCACCGCTCTCTGTATCCTGTCTTCCTTGTAGAATGGAAAATTCTCGAGCCTTTTCTCTGAGATCATACGCTCACCAAACATTCAAAACGCTTCCAATAAAGTGTGCCAGATGGAGACTGTCAGTGAGATTATATTTCCTAACTTGTTTCGGCTTTTCTCAAGCATTTATTTGTTTTAGTTTTACTCACCAGAACACGTATTCGTTTGCTTGAGCATATTTTGTACTTACATCTAATGTATCTCTGTCTCTGTACGCCGGCCTATTAGTAAACACAAAGCTGAGAGCGAGGATCTCTCCGGCTCTGTAAATGGTTTCAAGAAAATGATCGCTTGTAGCTTTTTTGAAAACCGGTATTTAACTAATTTTTATAATTTTTACGCGTGACCATCCATAGGAAAAGGAAACTTGGGCTGGAATGAGAACTTGAAAGATTTTTTTTTCTTCAATTTGGTATACGTACTGATTGTAAAGATCGGCTAGAATAATCCCACTATCTGGACTATCTGTTTTAATAAATTGTATTTTTGTGATCATTTTCGATATTTTCCATTTCGTATCAGCTGGTGACTGATTTCATTTTCTGGATTCCACCGCAAGTTTTCTTCTGTTTCCCACCTGAATTAGAAATGTTTTCAGTACACGAGGTTTGTTTTATGTACGACAGTTACATGATTATTCATTATTTTCTCATTTCTGTTTCTTATCAGAATCAATCATTACCAATGAATACCCATTCACAAAATTATAAAGGACCGAACACGAATTTAATTCACGTGTACTCCAAGGTCTTTTTATATTTTCATATTTTGTCGTGTATCAAACTAGCAAGGTACATATAAAAAATGGAACGATTTGCAATTTGGTTATAGGCCGGACGGGCGGAAACTGTTTGCGCAAAATGGGTGCTGAAAATTAGGAAGATGTGAAATTGGTACTAGTAGGTAATAACTGTCATAATTAATGAACGAGAAATGACTGAGTAACTGAATACAACCTACATCCATAAAAAAGGCAGGTTCGTGGTCAAAGTCAAGATCATGCTCTGTGTGACCTGTATCCAGTGATGGCACGATTTTGATTACAAACTGGTCATCTATCATGGATTGTTTTAAAATTGTAATATTAGTGCTGACCTAATATTCGGAGAAGCGCATTATCTCTGCGGTGAAACGCTGAGGTGAATGACACTATCGATGGTCAAAATTAGATTGATGTTCATATCGGTGTATTCAATGACAATTGGCAAAATTTTGATCGGGGAAACTTTGAGTACACGTTGAAATACGTGAATAAACGATAAGAAGATAACGACAAAATCGAGTGTATGAACGATGGGAAATGTGCCAATTAAGGTTACACATTGCACTCTTTTCTGCAATGAAATCACAAAGCTTGAAATGAGTTCAGCGATTAAAAAATATATTACGCGCCTTTTTTCCCCGGGTGCCCTCTTTCGTGGGCCCTCTTCAAGTCTCTTGTAACTTTTTTGAGGCCTAAGTTAGTTTTACTTTTTTCAGCTGGTGCAGGATAAGGAAAAATTTATAGGAATATTACCATTAAAGGGCACCTATCCCTTTCTACTTTTTCAGAGAGAGTTAGCCCATTTTTCCTCGCGAGCGTCCTCACACAAGTATGACCCGAATCCGAGTCGGTTTTACCGTTTTGGACTCTTCTTAATCCCAAAGATCCCTCACTAAGATTCGCTATTCATTTTTTCAATTTTACCCCAAATTCTTTTTCCAATAGCTCTTCTCAAGTCTCACAAGTGTTTTTAAGATCCGAGTTCACCTTCTTGTAGCTGGTATCGGGTAAGGAAAAGTTTGGCTTCATCAAAATGCCCTTCACCTCTTCCGGTTCTTCCCCTGAATGATAACCCAATTTTCCTAGCCTGCCTCCTCTTGCTATAGTATGACCCCGTCCGAGTTATTTTCATTTTTTTATATTTCCTCGATTCGAAGAATCCCTTACCATCTTCAGGTCCGCCATTTACTTATTCACTTTTCCCCAAGTTCCCGTTTCCAGTGGCCCTCTTCAAGTTCACTCAAGTTTTTCCAAAAATGAGTTAGTTCGCCAATTCGTAGGCATCCAGAAGTCAAGTTTCAGTTACGTCAATGTGCCATGTGTGTATGGTGGGGTTTCTTATGCTGTATCACATTTATGTTTCCGTCTGACAGAGATAGTCTTTATCTCTCTGTCTTCTCTTCTGTGGATGCCTTTCTTCCCCCTCTCTATCATGTCTTTTATCAGATTCATTGGTCTAGCTTCTAACTGGGCCTTTCTCCTTCCGTTTCAATATGTAAGTTAAAGAAAATCTCTCCGTAAAAAAGTTAACTGATTGACTGACTGACTGAAAATCAGGTCCATCCTCTGCCGGAGGTGTTGGTCGAAAAAAGTTACAGGAATCTTTTTCAAAGTTTTCTTCAGGGTTTTTACCTAAATCCTTGTTGCGTTGACTTTTCATTAATAATAGTAATCTTGAATCTTATTGATTTTTTTTTAATGTAATCAAAGTTAGCCCAGTGATTGAGTACTTAAGGTGTGATCACCGTATGAGTTATGTAATTAGTAGCATAATTATACTAATAAAACTTTTGTGTTCGTTTTTTTTGTTCTTTTTCCGTTTACATTCTTTGATAATATTTATAATCATGGTACTTGTTATACCCAACACACTGAGAGAATATTAATGGCACGAATTTCTGCTGAACCAGTATCTTTGATAGTCCAAGTTTATATGCCAACAGGAAGTTATACGTAGTAAAGAAGAAGTTGAAAAAAGTTATGAAGAAATTGACGAAGTTTAAGCAAGGTAAAAGGAAAAGGAAGTTTAATTGTAATGGGAGATTGGAAAGCCAGAATAGGAGGAAGAAGGGGTATGGAGGGAGCGTGGGTTAGGAGAGCGAAATAAAAGAGAGTCGAGGCGCATAGAATTTTGTGAAGGATATAAATTAGTTATTGAAAACCCTCTGTTTAAAAATCATGAGAGAAGAAAATACCCATGGGAAAGCCCAGGAGATTGAAGACGATACCAAATAGATTATTTTATGACGAGCAGAAGATATGAAAACCAAATATTGGATTGTAAGACGTACCCGGGGGCGGATGTAGATAGTAACCACAATTTAGTAATAATGAAATGTAATGGAATTTGGAGTTATTGAAAAAGAGATGAAGAAAAGAGAAGAATATGTTAAAAAAATTGAAGAAAGAATTTTGTGAGTCACGGAAAGGAAATGATATTGAAGGGGCGTTAATAGTTCTAAAGAAAAGAATAAATCTGGCAGCAAGGAAGAAATTAGATACCTACTCAAATAATCGAAAGAAGAAAACCATGGATTGAAAATGAGATACTAGAATTAATGGAAGAAAGAAGAAAGTATAAACAAACCAACAATGGAGAAAGTTAGGACAGCTATAAAGCTTTAAGAAATCAAATAAAAAAAAAAGAATATAAGGCAAAAGAAAAATAAATTAATCAGGATCGTGAGGAAATTAAGAAGCAAATGAAAGCAGGAAAATCCGATCAGGCATATATAATGAAGAAAATAGTATATTACACACCAAGAGTCAAACGTGAGTGTTTACATAATGCTCAAGGCATGTAAACTTGCTTTTGGCTGTGGTTTTGTAAAATATTTTTTACAATACATGATCAGAAAGGGAAAACATTAACCACTTTGTCTTGTCAAAAAAAGCAACTCTGAAAAATTCAGCATTGTGCATTTTTCCAACTAAAAGGAACCTACAGTCTCAATAGCACGCAATATGAGGAAGCAACAACTGCAATGATAACATCGTAATAATAACATCCTGGGCATCCGTCGGCATTCTTGGTGTCATGCGGTCATGTCAGTTGGTAAACATGCCTGCATTTGAAAATGTGACTCATGTCTTTACCTTGAGGCACCATTACTTTACAATGCGGTTATGCTTGTATCTGATTTGTCAGTAAAAAGTGCTACTTTCCACTTGCAAAATACTGAAGTAAACATTGTCTTTCTGATCATGTATTGTAAAAAAGATATTTCGGAGCAAGAAGAAAGTGAACAAATAACTAAACGGATGAGAAAGGGAACTTATTAGATCCTAAAAGAGACAAAATAAAAGAGGTACGTTTAAACCCTGTATTAGGTAATGTCGGGAACGCAAGGTCACTTCCCTAGGTGGCAGACTGTCTGTTATCAGTAACATTGATACTTTCAAACAGAAAATTTTTTTCAAAATAATTTATTAAGTAGGCATTTATATAAAAAATCATAAGAATAAGATTTGTTGAAATTGAAATCCTCTTCAATTTGGGGTAAACTTCCAAGTTTCATATACGTTCAGATTTTTTTCATTACCATCCCCTAAGCAAATGTACCGTGACTTCGACCCAGTCAGTGTTCCCGACATTGCCTACTAAGAATGGAACCGGTATAAGTAAATCTATGAATTAAGAAGTAGTGTGAAGTATGAAGAAAGGAGATCCTATTTTGAGATCGGGATTCGATAAAGCTTTAAAAGAAATGAAAGCAGGTAAAGCAGAAGGAGGTGATGAAATTGCTAGTGAGTTATTGTGGAATGCAGCTGAAGTAGTTTTAAAAAGTTTATGAGAATTAATTTATAGAATGTATGAGGAAGGAGAAATGCTGATAGATTCCCAGAAAAGCAGGTTAATTATGATCCTTAAAAAAGCTGGAACAAGCAAATGTGAATATTATCGTACTGTAAGTTTACTATCGCACGCATCAAAGATTTTAGCAAGGATACTAAATAAGAGAATACAAAATGAAATGGAAGAAAAAGTGGGAGATCAGTCTGAATTCAGAAAAGGTAGAGGAACTTACGGAAACAGTTTTATGTTTGAGGCTCTTATTAGAAAAAAGACTGAAAAAAGGTTTGGATATACATATATTATGTAGCATTTGTAGATTTAGGAAAAGCTCTTGTTAATGTTGAATGGTCAAACATTTTTCAAATATTGAAATAGGTAGGAGTTAAGTATGAGGAAAGATGAGTAATATGGAACTTATATGGATCAAATACAAATAGAGGATGCAGTGAGAGTTCAAAAAGGAGTGAGTCAATGTTGCTGTTTGTCCTTAGTGTTTTTAAACCAACTTACACGTAGATAAAGTAACTGAAGAAACAAATAAAAGGAAATTAGGTGTGATAATACAAGGGGAGACAGTTAGAATCATGTAGTCTGATAAATAATGCAAGGTGGTAGAAGTGAAACAGAAATAAGGAGTAGAATGGAGCAAGCGGAGAGAGTTTTTTTTTTTCAAAAAAGCGACATGTTAGGGCAAATATAGAGTTAAAAGTAAGACTGCAATTTCTTCAAACGTATATTTGGAGTATAGCATTGTATGGATGTGAGATTGGGACATTAGGAACACAAGAAAGAAAAGGATAGAAGCTCTCGAAATGTGATGTTATCGGAGTATGTTGAAATAAAATGAACAGAAAAGATCAGGTATGAAGAAGTATTGAGGTGAATAGGAGAGAAAAGAGAAACATGGAATTAATCGAAGAGAAGAGTTGAAATGATAGGTTATAAGACATCCAGGGATATTGTTATTATTGCTTGTGGGAATGGCTGAGGGAAAGAACTGGAACGGAAGGCAAAGAATGACATGTAAAGAGCAGATAATAAAGGATACAGACTGTAAATCCTTCTCAGGAATGAGAAGATTAGCACAAGAGAGAGAAAAGTGGAGAAACGCAACTTTCTGGCCGAGAGACTAAGGAATATAACAACAAGTACTTGTCGGTTTTTTGGTTCTATATTTGATCTTGAAGTAAAGCTAGAGAAAATTTTTCAAATTCATAGCAAATTTGACCCAAAAAGTACATTTTTCCTTTTTAAAAGAGGGTCCTTTGACTTTCCTCCTTTGGTCTGCATTTATCTTCTCTATTTATCGGATCAAAGTATTAGTAAGGCGCTGTAGTACGATAGGTACGATGAACTGATAACACGGTGAAGTAGAAAATCGAATGGCGTGGATGCATTTACGTCGTTTGTCCTATTTATCCACCCTATAATTATTTTGATACCTATTTGTCTTTATAATGCGAATTTAAGAGGCCATTCTTTCACTTACCTACATATACCTAACTTTCAATATTGATATGCGGTATTTTATTGGAAGTTCTATTCCAGCTCAGCTGAAGACTATTCAAGCATTCAGGTATAATATTATGCTTATTTTCTTTGTGGTGCGGCATCCTGAGAGAATTACATTGAAATTCTAATTGTGAATTGTAAATGGGTTTCACAGAAGATAGAAAATTGTGCCGGTGAATGCAAAAAATGTAGGAGTAAATCAGAGATCGAATTGGCTTCATAGTGAGAATGAAGAGCTGAAAAAAATACTGAAGTACGTTGATTCAGCGCTCAAATTGTTTTTAACTGATCAAAACATTGCAATGTTTGAAACAATTTGCTGTAAGGATACATAAAGCTGCTAATTTCAACTCTTATATTCGAGACAAGTTCTCATTGTCCTACATGTATCGAATATGCTGCTCTAGGAGTTGTGTATCTTCAGTTTTATTTCAACTTATAATTCTGCTGTCATACTGTCTTCATTTATATGTATTTTTATGTCACTTAGAATATCTTCTTGTACTTTGTTACCACCTGCAACTTATTACACCAACTTTCAATGGTTTGTATAAAAATTTTGAGCTGGAATTTATCAAAGTATTTCATAGATGAAGATCGATGTAAATCAAAATAGTTATATGTATAGTGAATGAATGAAACCAACTATGTAAATGCATCCACGCAATTTGATTTTATACTGTTGTGATAACGAAATCGGCACCATGTTATCAGTCCATCGTACCTTTCGTACTACAGCGCCTTATCATTAGTTTAACTTCAGTGCGAAATCAGAAACCGTGAAGTAAAAGAGGTGTCGAACATAAAAAAGAAAAGAGTAGAGATCCGACCCCTGTCCCCGGACATGGCTATTTGCGTTTGAATGCTGGTATGATAAGTAAATAGGTGACTATGTTGATTCGCGGTGTTCCATATTGTATACAAGTTTTTCTGCTGTTATGACAGAATAGTCAAGAACTTGAGCGATTTGCGCGTAACACCATCTATTTTCCGTTTTTCGTTATCTCTGCTTAGTAATTGTAAGGGGGAAATATTTAACCGCTGTATCGGCAATTATCACTGACGTTGAATTCTCGGAATATTCCCTTGGTTGACTAACGTCAGTGTGTTTATAACATACGAAAAATTGAGACACTACGATTTGTCCAGCCATAGCATGTTTCAAATACCAGAGATATTCTTGCGTATTTCTAACTTGCTAGAGGTTTCTGTGGTACTTTCGTGGTTCGATAGAGCTTTGAAAGTACGTAATCAATAGTCCCCGAGTCGACTCGTAGTGGACACACGGGTGGCTGTTAAGATTTGCTGATGGAGATGCAGAGATAATTCGTTTTGACGTTCTCAACACGTATGGAAACGAAAATATAAATCGAAACCCGACGAAGGCTTTCAAGAAATTCGACCTTCCGACTTCGGCGCTCGATCTTGAACTTCGGTAAATTAACCAGAATTAACCATCTTATTTAGGTTGTAATATCGTTGCGTGGCTCCGTGTAGAATGTTTCTCGTGCCTACTTACATAATTTACATGATTTTGTACCGTTGTGCGCTACGTCTGACTGAATATATGCGGATGTGCAGAACTAGTAACAATGAATTTGTGTCGTTACATAATATTTAGAACCGAGCCGTGTGTAAATACCGCCAATTCGGCCGGGTAAATATGAACGCTCAGCTATATAGGAACAAATTATAAGTAAACAGCGAACTACAGTAGTTCATCGGCGAGAATTAGTTTACATAGCACGAGTGTGAAAAGCGATAGGTTTTTCCATCTCATGGGTGGAAATCGAATTACGGAAATACTGGAGACGTATCGAAGAGTGGGCTTAGTGGAGACTCACAAAAAAAGAAGAAAGAAACGAAACTGGTTAATGAGTAATCTGCTAAAATTATAAAAATAAGGATTGATTTCCGGGTTTTCTGGACCCAGAAAAAGTATGTAACCGCAAGGTCTCAAGACGATGAGCCGTTTTCTTGTTTGATGACCCCGAAATTTTTAATCATAAAAGGTAGAACTGCTGAAAAATGTAAAGCAGTAATAACAGGTCAGTTTTGGTACTTAACGCCCTGATCTCTTTACAAATACTAAGAACTTGACTCCGCCGTCGTTTCCGGGGAAAGGGGAAGGAAGGTAAGTGAGTATCTGAGGTCTGAGCCTTGAAAATGCTTCACAAAGTTCTGTATTGAGAAATCTTGAAAAGTGTTAGTCGTGGCCACTTCGCAATGCTTGCGTCTCGAGTTCAGTCCCACCAGCGCCGGAAAAGCTAGTGGTATTCGACTAGCCCCACTATTATCCTCATAGCAACCAAAACGACTTCAATATCATTTTTAGTGCCCATATTGAAGTGTGAGTGAACTTGGTAATGTTCTGTTTTTAGGGTGTACCAAATTCACGTTTTTGTTTCTGTTCTCTTTTTTTTCATTTGCTCTCACCCGAGCCCTGGAACCGCCCCTTCGAGCATTACCTCAGGGACATCGGAGAGCCTCCCAGGGCTGCCCTAGCCCTCTTCTCTTCTTGCCGGGAATCGGCCTAGATCAACTGCGCTATCTTCCTGTCGAATACCCGTATCACTAACCCCGTGGTTTATGACGGTGAGTTCAACGAGCACCGGCAGGTAGCGCCTTACCCATTTACAGCTTTCAGATACCTGCGACCGATTATACACTTCTCGGAATTCTCTGCTGTATGTGGTTGTGACTCTGTGTACGTTATCAGAATGCGGTGTTAGAATGTGCGACGAGTTCTTTCTTGCAATACTCCCGGTGCCTTCGGGTTAGGAAGCCGAGTTCTTACCGCTACGCCACAGAGCCGGCTTTCTGTTTCTGTGGTTCATAGCGCTCCCGGCTGTTAGAATGGCCTAACAGCCGACAGCACTATGGACTGCCGAAACAAAAAAAATGAATTGACACACCCTAAAAACGAGACTTTAGTATCAATCCAGGTAAGAAGATAGCGCGTTTTGTAACCCCACCAGTTCGATTGAACGAGGCATTACGCTCGTTGTCCATAGCGCTTTCGGCCGTTAGAATGGCCCAACAGCCGAAAGCGCTATGGACAACAGAAACAAAAAAGTGACACCCTAAAAGCAAGACTTCAGTATCAATCCAGGTAAGAAGATAGCGCGCCCTATAACCCCACCAGTTCGACTGAACAAGGCATTACACTCGCAGGGCGTGTTATCACCAGTATCAGAAAGATTGGGTACTGTGCGTGTGCCCATTGTAGACAAGTAACGCAAACACTCTACAGTAGTGTTGCCAGATTTGGTGCATTTGTACCAGATCTGGTACATTTCAACGTTACTGGTACAATGTCTGGTGATTTCAACAATTTTGATACATTTTGACACATTTTTAATGTTCTTGGCAGGATCCGGTACATTTTCTGGTGCGTTTTGTCGTCAGTGGTTCGTTTTGGTATAATCAGCGGATATTGCAGAGTGTCTGCGGGTCATCTATGCAGTGTTGTTGGACATAACAAAACAAAATGATCAAATGACAATTGAATTTTCGAAATTTTATCATAATGACAAAACCATTTTATCAGTTTTGTGTATGACAAAATAGAAATGACATAACAAAAACTGAATGGAATGATAAAACTAAAATACAGAAAAATTTGGTTATGACATTTTGTCATTACGCTTTAGATTTTTTTTTTGATTCTCATTAAATTTATTTCTTTATTAAACCTGGGTTAGCGGCCGACCGACGCATAATTAACCTGCCCAGTTTTGAGCGTTGGTTTCGACCACCCTCCTCCACCTGATCTGTTTTGAGCCACCCCCATCTATCCTTTTCTAATTTGGCTCTCAAGCCGAGCTCTGGAATCCGCTCTTTTGAGCATTACCTCAGAGACGTCGGTGAGGCTATTAGGGCTGTCTTAGCCCTCTTCATTTCTTGCCAACCAGACCCCACCCCCATCCATCCTGGATCCACTCTTGTAACTATTTCGTCGCGCCACCGGATTGGAGGCGGCCCCTTTTCTTGTTGTTACCATAGAAAGTCCAGATCGACAGCTTGTATCCCCATTTTCGGTTTCCCTCCCTGGCTGGATGTCCTGCATACTTGAATTTCAATTTCTTAATTATGTACCCAATGTCCACCATCTTCGTTTTTTCCACAATTTTATAATTCCTTACTTTATCCTTAAAGGATAATCCTAGGATGCTACGTAGCATGGAGTACGTATTGGAGTCTGGTTGGCCGAGTCAATAGCGCGTTGGTCTTCTGATCCGGAGGTCCTGGGTTCGCTTGCCAGATTTCGACCTAGCCGGTTTTTCGGCCAGAAAGGAATAGAGCTAAGACAGCCCTAACAAGTCTCCGAGGTCTCTGAGGTAATGCCACGGACGTGCTACATCAAACTGGACTCTTCACTCTAGGCAAATGGAGTGTGCTGAATGTGCAGGGAATGTAAGCTCCGCCCATTGCGGTAAACATCATTGCCGACTGCTGCTGTGAAATGGGAAATGTTGATTATGTCTTAAATATTTCGTTCATTTCGTCATATCTGTCGAGATTAATTTTAAAATAAGTATTAGAACATTGAGAGAAAATGTTGTCCCATCTGAAAACCTTATTTTGTTTTAATAAAAAATTAATCCTACCGCCAAAAAATGGTTATTCATCCTCATTTTCTCAGAAGTTTACATTTAGCTCATTGTTGATGCTTACCGCAATGGGCGTGGCCAGTGCATTCCCCTTACTGCCCTTTTCGGCACACTCGCTAGTCCACAAACTACATGTAGTGAAGAATCCAGTTGAATGTAGTACGTCCGTGGGTAATGCTCGAAAGGGCGGATTCCAGGGCTCGGGTTGAGAGCAAATTAGGGAAAAAGTATGGAGTATTGCGTCGTTTCAAGTCTTAAAATATTTTTTCTCTTTGTCATAGCCTAGATCCGTATGTGAGAACTGTTATTACACAGCTTTGGAGTGTCTTTACCTTGGTTGAGATTTTCATCCTGCTTTTGAAAATATGTTCTTGTGCCCAGAAGGCTTTCCACTCGTTCGCTATGCGCATTCCTATTTCTGCATTCATTTTGTTTTTTGTTGACATTATCTGCCCAAGGTATGTATACTCCGGGACTTTATTTATTTCAAGACTATCAGCCCGGACCTCTACTACTGTGTCGTCCGACGATACGATTTTTGTTTTTGTGGTATTCATCGTTAGTCCTATTTTCGCACATTCTCTGCTGAGTTCCCGTATCATTTCTTCGAGCTCGTGAATTGGGACTGCGCAAATTGTAGAAGCGCTAGCGTCGAATAGGTATTTTCTGATAAGCGAACGGTGATATGACGTCACACAGCGAGTTACTGTTCTTGGTTACTGTTAGCAAAAAATACCCAACTTTTGGCCTACGAACCTTTTGACTCCCATAAGAAAAACACACGGAGCAAAGGTCATTATGTTACTACCTGAGAATAAAAAATTTGTTGGTAACCAGAAGTTTATTAGCGGATGCTGAAAACCTGGATTAAAAATTTATACCTTCTAAGAAATTTCTTGTTCTCAGGTAGTAACATAATGATCTTTGCTCCATGTGTTTTTCTTACGGGTGTCCAAGTAACCATCACCGTTCACTTATCAGTTAGGTTTAGTTCTAATGCTGTTGTTGTTGTTTGCCCAGTTCGAATATTTCCCCCCAGCAGAACAACGTCATCGGCAAATCTCAGGTTGTTGAGGAATTCATCATTCATTTTCAGACCCTTATTTTTCCATTTCAAATTATGGAAGGCATGTTCTAGTGCGCTGTTAAAAATGTTCGGAAAAAGCTGGTCGCCTTGTTTCACCCGTCTTTGAATTTTGAATCCCCTTCCTTTTGTGTCGGTTTTGATATACAATGCTGTTGAGTTTTTATAAAAGTTGCTTAGTACTCTTATGAAACTTGAGTGAACTCCTTGTTTCGCCAAGGCCGTCCACACTACGCCATGGAAGATATTGTTGAAGGCCTTGTTGAAGTCGATGAAGGCTAGCTAAACATGAAAGTTATATTCTCGTGCTTTCTCGAGGACTTGGTTAAGGACGTCAGTGTGATCGCATGTTGCTTGGTTCTAATAATAAACAGAAATAAAAATCACGAGTTCTTTGTTGTTCTCATATTAGAATAAAAATGGTAAATATTAAATACTCGAAAAGATTGTTTCATACTCGTATTAATTGAACAGAGTTCTAAATAAAAAGGCAAGGTGACCTGAGCAGCTGAAATTTTGTATGGCTTCGCACAAGTCTGTCTAGTGCTAGTTGATCAAGAATGTTAAGGATGAGCCAGCTTATAGAAGAACCTTTTCTTTCCATCACTTTATCCTCCTGTTATTGTCGTGTAGTATTTACCTTCTTGCTGTCTTACTTATTTCATTCTTGTCTTTTGCTTTTATTCTTATACATTCATAGGAAAACTCAGTAAGTTCATATTGTGATTTGTTAGTTTGTGTATTCTTTATTCTTTCACGTCCCTAATAAGGTTAAATAATTTGAAGAACTCTTGAAACCACCGAAATCAGTTTTGAAATTTCAGCTTCGTCGGCAGACAGCAATATAACTGCTGCTATTCTGCTGGATGCTTTCATGGGAAACTCAAGCTCTTTAATTTTCAAAATACAGTTATTGACTACTATGCATCTTTTGTTGGAATGACATTGGTGGAATTGGATTGTATGTAAAAATACCTGTAAATTAATAGGTATTGCCATTTTGACAAAATAATTTTGTCACGACTTAACAGAACCATGAAAAAACTAAATGACAGAACTCCAAACATGACAAAACTCATGACATTAAAAACAAAAATGAAATGCTCGTTTGATAGAATGACAAAAAATCGTTTTGTCTAACATTAGCGCATCTGATCATCTTTTATTCGCTGTAGGTCATCTAAAAAATTTTTATCCTATTAAATAATTAGGGAAAACTGGCAAAATGTCATAATTTTATTCTACAGACATCAGCTAATGAGTAAATAGTCAGCGAGTATAAATGAAATAGAAAGAAAGAATGAGAGTGATGTTTTTGATGCAACATAAAGTAGGGAAGCAAGAGAAAAGTAAGCGATCAGAGCGAGCAAAAATGTTTTACCCAAAACTCCTTAGAGCGTTCTATATTGGGTATCAAGAAGACAAAGAGTTATGAGACACAACGTTGATGTAATAAGACATATCCGTCGCATGAAATGGAGGTGGGCAGGCCTCGTCTCCCGCCTCACGGACGACTGATGGACCTACAGAGCCACTTTCTGGCAACCTTTAAATTACGAGAGGAAGAGAGGGCGTCAGAAACCAAGATGGAAGGACGATATCAATAAATTCCTCAAACCCCAAAACTTTCAAAAACTTTTTAAAAATAGGCACGAATGGAATCGGTTGCAGAAAGCCTTTCCTCTTTATGGGCTCGGAATGATTTTGTGAGCCCTATTCCGGGCTCTAAATCGTGTTATCCAACATGTACTAATAACATTCCCAATAAAGGTAATCCTGATTCTGAAAGTAGGGAAGCAACAGAAAAGTAAGCGATCGGAGCGAGTAAAAAATTTTATGAGGCTACTAGAAAATCCGATAAAGGTCATCTGAAGTCATTTTTGTTTTCTTATCAATTCTAGTAGACACCCTGTACTGACATATTTTAAGTTGTGTTTTTTTTTTTAACTAAAAAGATTTTTGCTATAACAGTTTTAAATATCGCATATTTTATTTGGTAGATTTCATTTGATATCAGGTGCCATCTTAAAACGTTTCTTGCTGGTACATTTTTCAAGTTCTTATCTAGGAACTCTGGTTTTCGGCACAGAGAAGGAAAACGAACGCCAAAAACCACATTGAACTAGACATTACATTTGCAGGGCGTGTTACCACCAATATCAGAGAGATCGGGTACTGTGTGTTTGTACATGTCTTAAACAAGTGGCGCATGCACACTGTTCGGCACAGAAAAGGAAAACTGTGACGCAACGTATCCTGAGGAAAGCAATTGCAAACTACCCCAACTAGCCGTACTCAGGAAAGTCGTGCGTCAGAAATCAAGATTGCTTACGTCCGGCAACTGACAGCATCTGATGATGATGAAAACGTGTTATCTATAAGTGGAAATCGGTGATCGCCGTCTCACCAAGAAAAGGATTATAGAGTTAAGATTTCTCAAGTTTTCTCCGTATCTCGGATTCATGATTTATGCATCTAACATGTGTAGGTTATTGTGAAGAAGAGACAACCCGTGTAGACATCTCTCGGTACTTGAGGGTTCTTAAATATGGAAACATGACTGATCGTCCCTTCGCCGTGAAAAAGAACGGAACCGAATGTCAGGATATGTCCAGCTCTTCGCACATGTAACACATCTTCTCGATCTTTTGAAAACCTAGATTCTGCCTCCTAGAGGAAAAAGAGAATTGAAAGTTAAGGTACAGGATTCGAGCTTTGTATCTATTATTAATATGTATAGTATAATGAATCAGGGTCTCTACCGGGCGTATAAATTATATAAACGGCATATTTTTCAGTGAAAAAGTTTTTTTTTTTTTAAATAAATAATTTACACAATGCATTAAAGGATCAATATTGATTATAAAAAATAGAATGACACTGCAGCGCCCTCTACACATAGAGAGTTACCCGAGTACTGTGAGTTGTGTACTGGCGTAATTGTTCCTAACTTTGTGACAACAAACAGAATACTCAAATTTTTCATTATTTCCCCATTCATTTCCTTCTAATGTTTCAGTAAAAGTGAAAAATAATAAAATACTATACCGACGCTAGGTTTTATTATTAAATTAATACAAAATATAGAGATAATAGGATTAGTGGGATTGCGATGGTCGAGTACTGCCCAAAACAGGGGAGCATGGGCCAGGGTGACGAATGCTTATGCCCAACGTTGGGCGGACTAGGATGCAGCGGCGCCCTATATTCAAAGTAACAAATAAAAAATAAATAAATAATAACATTAGAAAAGTACATAAAATGGCATTTAGCATAATATATTTCAACTTTTGCAATCTGGCAGACACTCTGTGAATAAGGTTGTTTCACCTGTATAAGGAAAAAACCGATTCGAAAAGCAAGCTCCAAGATTTTTCTGGCTATCTTCGTATCTAAAGTATATTTTCGAGGGTTTCAAATACATCTGCATTGGCGGTGGAACAATAATTCAAAGTTTTATTCATGCTTCTTCGTTTAGATATGAAAATGCAAACTTAATACCTGTAACATTCCTAGGCTACAAAACACCGTTACTTTTGAAAATATGTAGCTCTGAAAATACTAAAAATGAATTTCTTTCACATTTCCCTTAGACACTTTGAGAATGGTTGGTCACCCCCTCGCCCCTCCGGCCTGAAATTTCCATCACCTATGTGAACGATAATGTAATGCAATGAAAGTCTGAGGAACATCCAAGTGAAGACCGAAGTGAGTAGCTTAAAGAATGGAATGATTAGAAGACTAACACTAACCTCACCTAGTCTTGTTCTTTGAAGTCTGTACTGTGCAAGGTAATTCGGGGCTTCTTGCATTGACTATCTGGAATCGAAATGGCAGGGTGCATGTATGATTTTTATGATTTACTTGGAAAATTTGTCAATAGCAAATTGCACACGTCTGCGGTTGACAAGAGGCGACACAAAATAGCCGCAGTTTTGTAGCTTCTTGAACTCCACTTGATGGATTGACATTGTAGCGATTCACAACCGAGAACGAAGCTTAGCAAAATGGCTGCCAATTCCTCAGCATGATAATGTTGAGGCAACAATAGCGATTTACGGCGGAGCTTTCTGATTGGTTGTGAAATCGTCACTGTGGTGTCGTTTCAGAGACTTTGAAATTGTGGCCATTTTGCGTTGCCTGTCAATTAGCCATTTTAACTGTATACCGACTCGTTATTCTTGGTTTGAAAACCTGCTGCTTATTCTTCTCATAACCTCGATGGTATATATTGGGGGGTGTATATCAGTTCGCTGGAAAATGTGCCCTAGTCAAAATTTTTGTTCAGTGAACGTAACCCTAGTCTGGAAAGATTTGTCTATTATTACACACTGGAAGTTGCAGTCGTAAAAAATAGCGTTTTTGGCATTCATCTGGTGGTAAAACTGCAGTTTTTGGTACTGAAAAAAACATGTTTGACACTAAAAGAAGCGAAACTTGACTACTTTCTTCCAAATATAAATGGAGTTTTTGGTTACTTCCTTTTCTCGTACTTTTTTTAAGTGTTCTTTGTTTTTTGATTTATTTTCTTATGAATTCTTGTTAGTTTTTGTCGCATGACGTCGGGACACGGGGGCACTACTACCTTGCAAAATAGAAATATCATTTATTGCCCCTCCCATTGCACTGCTCCAATTTGCCTTCTCAAAAATATTGTCTCCTCTGACACAAGAGGCTCGTCAGAGTTTTATTTGTTTTATGCGCACATTATTCATTTCTCTTTCTTTTATGTGAATTTACCCTTTTCTCGTTCAAAATTGTGTTAGCACCTTATTGTTTTCGATCAATTTGTGATTGATATTAAACGTTCTACAGAATGATACGCTGTTTCAATTATGGTACTGGAAAAATGTACCTTTATTGAAATAAAATGAAAGGCAACTTTCCGGCTTTATTACACAAAACTGTACCGAAACACAATATGAACTTTGAAATCTCATGCACTCGTTTAAAACTGATGAAGACTCACCCACATTCAAAGAGCTGAGTGTACGTTAAAGACTTGACGGTGGTATACTTACGGCTCCAACAATCAACCTTACCATTTGTATCCATTCGTATCGATGAACTATTTTACCATGGATCGATATTCATGCGTCTTCCTTTTGTTTTTTGTCACATGTGAAAAGTGAAGTATGAAATTTCCTAAAAATTAACCGCTTCCTGTAGCTCTAAGTTCTTTCTACTGGTTGACCAGTTTCTTTTCTACAACCATCGTTGTTACCTCGCCTTTTTCCCGTTGTTACTTCACCTAAAACTTTTTCAGCTCTGTTGAAAGCTCGCTATGACTTTTTAAGACCTTCATGTAAGCCCAGCCCCAAGACTTCCAAACATGTTTAGCCAGATTTCCCTAGAACTATTTAAGGCTTGTTAATAGTCATCAACACTCGGCAAGGCTTGTTCTATGGACTCTGAAACTCTCAGGTACATCTAACGCTCGTGTAAACCCTTCCAAATGTGTTCGGACTCATTAAGACTTCTACAAAATTGTTCAAAACTTGCTAATATTTCGAGACTCGTCCATACCTGTATGATCCTCATTAAAACTTACCCCAGACTTATGTGACTCTCTATAAAACTCTTCCAAGACTTGCTTAAGACTTGTTAGAGCTTTTCAGAACTCGTTGCAGACTCGGTGAGAATTAACCAGACCCTCGTGTAAATGCAAAGACTTGTGAAGGAAATTTGTTCCGACTTGTGTGGCCCTTTATGAGACTTCCAGACTTACTGAAGATACATACAGACTTTTTTGGCCTTCTCTACATGCTAGACTAGTTTCATGCCCATTTTTGCGTCTCAGGTAAATCTTACTCTGTGTTTAACGTTGAAAAATTGAAGAATTATGCCGCGGTATTGGGAAACATCGTTGTATTCAGAGTAGACTACTTTATTGATCACCGTATGCTTTGATTTTGTAGGAAATATTTGATCACTGCCAGGCTCCCAGTCATGGACACGTGTACAAAACGTTTGCACAAATCCTCATCTTTAAACCGGATCATGTGTACTTTATATACGTTTAGTTTTGATTTACCTCCGCCGGTTATTTTCTCATTTTACCGAATAATGTTGTGTCGAGAGCCCATTGTAACTTTGCTCCAGTGCTTTTTTTTTCATTCTTTTTTTTTAATTTTATTATCGCATTCGCCAAATATCAGACGCAGTATAGTAACTCGGATGCTATCGCAATAGTGCCCCTGCTGTGGAAAACGTAAGCACAAATTATGTACGTAAAAAGGTTTTTATGGCAAAAATCGAGTTCATGGTAAATTGCTTGGTGCTACTCTGGTTATTATTCGCCGTCGGCCAGCATCGTAAGAACTCGAGAATAAAACGCTTACAACGAACAGTTTATTTGACGTTGTAAACGTTCTGTAGACATTCTCGCAGATATAAGATTCTTATTCGTGTGAAAATACGAACTTTTTTGTTCCAACGCCTTTTTTGGAACGAGAAAGGAGAATAATAACTGAGGGGATAAATTTGGTTGCAGTACGGCGAATGTAACTGGATTGTTGGAGCGACTAACGTATACCCTTTCTGGGTGTAGCTGTTTGCAAAAAAAAAAGAAGGGAAAAAAGGGAAAAAAACAGCTTTACTACTAGAAAAGGGTCAACTGGAAAAGCCAACCCTTCACTCCCATATGTCCTTTACTATTTAAAGTCAGTCCAAAGCTTCAAACTGCGAAGCTGCAGACTGCAGTCGCGCAGCAAAGGTCAAGATCATTAACCGACTTTCTCTCTTTGACTATAGGGGCATTTCTGGAACTCCATATTGCATACTCCATTCACCTTTCCTGTTATCAAGTTGGTAGCGTATGATAAGTGATAAAGACGTGTATCGTAATCTGCGATCATTTATCAGGATAAATGTTCGAAGCTCGTAGTATTATGGTCGCCCAAGTGAGTTTCGAGTTTCATCTTTCGTGTCATATTTTGTAATACCTCGTCTGTCTTCTCTGTTCTCTGTATAATTCAGAATTTTCGTTTTTCGTTCATTTCTCATGGTCTTATCGGATTATCGATTTCATTAAATAACAGTTTAATTTTTGACTTACACTTTCGGCAACGTTTGCGTTACCAAAGGAATTCAAACTTTCTCAAAAAATTCTGATCTTCAGCGTTTTCAAGTATCCATTGCATGCGAATGACTCTCAAATGTGAATAAAACGGATTCATGGAGCTAGAAAATGTTCTTCTAATCTTTTATATTATTTAATTCAACCAATTCTATTAGTTCGGGTGGCATCTTAAAAAATCGTAATTCTTCATCCGCTAAAGACCTTCGACCATTTATGGTCGAAAAGACAAAGGAAGTATTTCATTTCGATTCAAATGAGAAATTTTCTTTCGATTCAAGTCAAGTTTGCCATTTCAGTTTGAACAGGCATAACCAAGATTATCGCCAATACTATCAGAACTTGTTAACGGGCGTTCAGTTTTGAGAACATTGGAAGTACATTTGTTCTTCATAACTTCATAACTCAGCGTTGACATAGAACGATCAAAAAAATAATCTACCACAACTTACACATACAATCTTAGGTAATTTTTTAATTGTTCACGCTGACATTTCCTTAGTTCTTTTCGTTTTGCTTTATAAATTTGAAGTCTCTGTTGTAGTATTTCTCCTCGATGCTTCTTGTAATACAAAAAGTTCATAATTTTTTATTCGATTTTTCAATAAACAAAAATTAAAATTTACTTCTCAACACCACAGTGCCTTCACGTTGCAAAGCGGTGCAACCCGTATAACATCGATGTACTTAGTCTGGTGTATAACCAGGTGAAGTTTTATTGTCCACTTCGGAACACCCTGTATAGGTAAAAGGTCATTTTCCCGAATGCAGTTTCCCGACAGACTGTTTTCCCGACGAAAAATATCACAACTGATTTTCCGACAAACAGTTTCCCGACAGCTCAAATCCCGACACTTAAAAAAAAAATTATTTTAATGATATATACGTTATCATGATAAAATGATAGTGTCGGCGAGTAAACGGAGGAAGACCAGTTCTGAATTAAGCTCCACATCAGTGTTACCAACCCTCCGGCGATTGCATGAGATCTTAGGCAATTCTAGATTCTTCCGGTATTTTCCCGACACTCGGGTATTTTCTAGATTTTTCCGGCATTTTCTGTCTACACTTATTTTTTACATTTCACATTTTTGAATGTTGGCAATTTTGCTGCGTGCTGAGAGCTACTAATTATCATTCTTTCATTCATCAGTTGGCCTAGTTCGGTGTCTGTTTTTGTTGATCAATTGAAAAATCACAACTTAGAAAGCTTAATGAATTCATGTTTTTAGTTGTTGGTTGGTGTGTCAGTACTAGTGCTAGCTTCGAAAAATAAATTATTTACTCGAACTCATGTTCCAAAAATTTCCTGTAATCTCCGGCTATCTTAGGCATTTTTATTATACAATCCCAGGCAACTCTGAAGTTGTAAATTGGTAACGCTGCTCTACATAATCGTCAAGTTCGAGAGTAATGCTACGAATACAATCTTGTAAAGACAGCCATTTTTTTGCAGGAGAGTTTTTCACACGCCTTCCAAGGTTTAATTTAGCCAAGCAGGTTTCGGTGTTTCCCTGCTCCTTTTGTAGTTCTGATTGCAGCATACAGGCCAGGGTGATGTTTTGCCTACAATCACTCTGAACCTGTTGTGCCACTAGGATATTAGAGGGAAGGTTGGTCCACTCGGTTAGGCAACCTGCAACAATTCTTCCCATCTCACCCACACCGAAATTCACTTCATGAGAAAGTAATGGGAAAATTGAATTTTTGTTGTGGAGGGCGTTTTCTTTTAAGCGGTAGCCAATTGAATGTTAGATACGGTAAAAATAGCAGAAAAATATGTTGAAGCCATCAATTATGAGTGAAAATCGAAAAAAGCTGTATTCCCATAAGCGGCCTGTGTGAGTTTCAATCCAGTGACGTTATTGACGTAGTTGCGCCTTGCTAAGTGGACCAACCTTCCCCCTAATATCCTTGGACTAACATTGTTAGTTCTGTGAGAGTTGGCCAGTATCGCGTCACGCTGATTCTATATTTCCGGTTTGTACTTAGGTGGCACAGCTCGTCGTCGACCTACGGCGGGTGTACCGCGGATGTAATTAGTGTCGAAGTAGTTGTACGAAGGAAGAATTTCCATTGGTGCATCGTCGAATTGAAGTTCATGAACCCGCACAACTTCTGCCAATGGAACGTAAGCAAGAGCTGATACCATGTGGGTGTGTGTCTTGATACTCCTGTCGTCTTCATCATTGTACCCCTGATGTAATCTTAGCACCTGTATGTGCCTGTAAACGTTCTGGCCGAGGTGGAAAAAGCAACATTTAATTGATACTCTTGGGTAAAATTCTTGAGCAGCATTAATGATGCCTAGCTCGAAGTCTGCCATCAGCGTCAAGGGGGTGCAGGAATGAACACGGTATCACGCCACCTCATTTTTGACATTTTCCAATATTGTGGCATACTCGTCTGTACACTTTCCTTCTAGGAAGGCGTATATATACGGTAGAGGAGTGTCTTCGCCGTCCAAGTGGTTTCTCCTTTATATTCCAATAATTGTGAAAAGCTGTGTAAAAATGGTGGGGCTAACTTTAGAAGTGCTGTCCAGAAACCATACTGGACTTCTACAAAGCATCTTAACGTTCTTCCTCGTCTCGAATACGATCACTCTGTCTACATTGGGTATACCACGATTGTCTGCTAGTACAAATGGCTCCCCTTGTAGTGTTTGCTGATATTGGAGTGGTAGATCTTGTAGTTCAGCGATTTGGTGGTGCTGAATTATCCTACGAATGGACTCTCTTTCGAGAAGTTGAGGGAACTTGGGTAATTCATCACGGACTAACTGACGTGGTGGCTGCTCAGGGTGTTCTTCAGCCTTGCGTTTGATCTATTCCACCAATATTTCGGCTTTCACAGTCTTTCGGTTCGGTGCGGGTGTGTGCGCCCACGTGTCTGGTCCAGTCACAACATTAACAGGATCTCCAGTTCTGTGTCCTACAGGCTTAATTGTCACAGCTCGCACAGAACACTCGCCAGATCAAACTCATTGACAGTCCCAGTGAGTCCGGGCGTTCCGCCCTCGGGATTTCAGGTAGATGAAGCCGTCTACGAACAGTTTCTTTCCTGTTACTGTTGCCATTTCGAAAACTTCTATGCAATGCCGATAGCTTTGCGGAGGGTACCTTATTTTAAAATAATTATCGTGACACCAAAAATTAAACCGACGGTTCTGACCTACTGGTTGTCGATGAAATTGGAACCCTAACAAACGAGATATAATTCTGTCAAAAAATTTGATTCGGGAAAAGGGGTTGTCGAGAAATTACAGCTGGGAAATTTGATGGTCGGGAAAAGATTTTGTCGGGAGAAGGGGTTGTCGAGAAATTGCAGCCAGGAAATTTGATGGTTGGGAGAAAAGGTGGTCGGGAAAAGATTTTGTCGGGAAATTGCAATCAGGAAAAAGGACCCGAGTCCCCTGTAGGTAATGTCTGCAGATTAGATTTTATATATGCAAGTAGGTAAGGGCCTATCTAGTTCACATGTAGATTGGCCCTTTTTGTACAGCATTATACCTAACTTTTCGATTTGTTGACACTCGTTATAATCGTTGACGAGCATCATGAAATTTCCTCTTCGGTCGAGCTTCTTCGTTCCATTCATTATTTTCACTCGAAATGAAACAATTAAGAGAACTTATTTATCAGAGCAGGTATAATTTTTCTTTTCACGCCACTCTCGAGTTTCATTTATTATAACGGTTTAATAAATGAAGAATATTCCGAGGAGAAGTATTCGTCCTTGCGGAAGAATATACGCGCGTAGGAGAGGACGAGAAGAGGTGCTCGATGCAAGAGTCGACGATTTTTCGTCGAAGCCCTGGAGCACGAAATTTTTCATTTCTTAACTAGCGTTAAATGGAAACATTTAACTTGACTGCACTGTATACCGTTCGGAAAGTTGTATTAAAAGTTTTTTCGAAAGTATATCTATTTCAAAAACTCGACGCGCTCAAAATAATTTCCAGCACCGCTTTTGTTGGTAGATTAACAGCTCGAGTTGTTTTCGCGGATTCCGTCTGCTACTCGTTTACGTATTCACTGTGCAATTTCGGCGAAAATTAATACAGCAGCAGTATAATAAAATTGATCATGTACTGCTTCAGCCCTGCGTGTATTTCGGCGACCCCGCTATTTTATCGTTCACGAATAAGCGCTGAGATGGAATATTTATATCGTTTTAATGAAAGGTTATGCACAGGGTACAGCGAGTTGGGTACGTCGAAAAGTTTTACGATAGCATTTCTACCGGACAAAGTTGCCATAATCAGGATTCCTTTTGAAAGTCGCACCTTACATATTTTACATTCGCGGTATTTTAAGTATTCGCGTTGCGCGAATATATTATCGTATCCGAGCTCGCAACAATTACGTATACCTCTGCACCATTAAAATAACTTCTAGTGCGAGTGATGGATGTGAAATTTCGTTCGAATTTGTGGCTCATTTATTCATAAAATGATGAGATTTGGTGTACGTGAGCTTTCAAAGGCATAATAATTGTAAGAGGCGAGTTACTGCGCGCGACCCTTCCTCCCGCTGGATCTGCAATTGTAGAAAAATGCGAGCCAAAATCAGAGTAAGACTGTACGGGCGCTTCTAGCATTAATAACAACATCCCTGGATGTCTTATATGTCTTAGAAGTAATGCTCGAAAGGGCGGATTCCAGGGTTCGGGTTGAGAGCAAATTAGAAGAAGGATGCCTTATAGGCATGTAGCATTTGTGTTATGTTTATAGTGTACTACATAAATTATTCCTATTTTTCTTTCTACAATACGGTACTGCAATACTCAAATTGCCTATTCAATCCTCTTCCAATATCCATGATCTTAAGCTGCTCTATTCCAAGCTATATAAGTCGGCTAAATAGCATAAACTCAACTCCGATACTGACCCCCACTTATTTCACAACTATGGATCCAGAAATCGAGTGGGGTGACTTCTCCCTCAAGATCAATCTTCGTGCCTTTGAGAACTCACATGTTACACTTCAAGCTTTCGTGACGAGATGCTTGATTTTTCACGTCAGCCGCCCTACTGTATGTGTGCCTTATTTTGCCATCAAACGGCGTTTGTATGTTTGAACCGGTATTTCTGTTTATTTTTAGGGCCGTGAACCTGGCATGGGAACAAAAATCGAAATGAATACCCAGTTCGGCATTACGTTAAAGCAACTCCGCGAGTTGATGGAGGTTCGTGGCCAGGAGGCGGTGAGTCGAGTTCGCGAGTACGGCGGCGTCACCGGACTGTGCAAGAAACTCTACACGTCGCCCACCGAAGGCTTGGACGAGAACCCGACCGACATGCAAAGCCGGCGCGAGACCTACGGCTCCAACACCATTCCGCCCAAGAAGCCGAAGACTTTTCTGCAGCTGGTGTGGGAGGCATTGCAGGATGCCACGCTCATCATCCTGGAAATCGCCGCCCTCATTTCATTGCTGTTGTCGCTGTACCAGCCTTCAGACGAGAGCGGAAAGCTCAAGCCGGAGGCCGAAGAAAACAAGCACGGTTGGATCGAAGGCGTCGCCATCCTGGTGTCGGTCATCGTGGTCGTGTTCGTGACCGCATTCAACGACTATACCAAGGAGAAACAGTTTCGCGGGCTGCAGGATAAAATCGAAGGCGAGCGCAAGTTCGCGGTTATACGAAAGAACGAAGTGAAGCAAATATCCGTCGGCGAGATAGTAGTCGGTGACATTTGTCAGATCAAGTACGGAGATCTGCTTCCGGCCGACGGCGTCGTGGTGCAGAGCAACGATCTGAAGGTAGACGAGTCTTCTCTAACCGGTGAGTCGGATCATGTTAAGAAAGGCGAGTCGTTCGACCCGGTTGTACTGTCCGGTACTCACGTGATGGAAGGCAGTGGCAAGGTGCTGGTCACTGCCGTTGGTATCAACTCGCAGTCCGGCATTATCATGACGTTGTTGGGAGCCACCGGGGAAGAAAAGAAAGAGGCTTCGCGGAAAGCCAGTTTGAAACAGAGACTGGAGGACAAGAAAGAAAACAAAAACGGCAGAGCAGTCGAAGAAGCCGCGGAGGAGGAGGAGGAAGAGGAAGAAGGAGGCGACGACCAACAGAAATCGGTGTTGCAGGGTAAATTGACCAAACTGGCCATACAGATTGGCTATGCTGGCTCAGCATTGGCCGTGCTCACGGTGATCATACTAGTGGTGCGGTTCTGCGTAACCACATTCATCGTGAAGGGGCAACGCTGGGACCTAGCCTACATCAACGAGTTTGTGCGCTTCGTAATCATCGGCGTCACCGTGCTAGTCGTTGCCGTTCCCGAAGGTCTCCCGCTCGCCGTGACCTTATCATTGGCATACTCGGTCAAGAAGATGATGCTCGACAATAACCTGGTGCGCCATCTGGACGCCTGCGAAACAATGGGCAACGCGACCACCATTTGCTCGGATAAAACGGGCACGTTGACTACCAACCGCATGACGGTAGTGCAGTCCTACATCGCGGGCACGTACTACAAGAACACGCCGCAGTTCAGTGCCATTCCCACCGACATCGGCAAGCTGTTCGTGCAGGGAATCGCGCTGAACTCGGCGTTCACCTCGCGCATCATGCCGCCGGAAGACGAAAAGAGTAACCTGCCGAAGCACGTCGGCAACAAGACGGAATGCGGTCTGCTGGGCTTCGTGCTGGCGCTGGGCAAGAGCTACCAGCAGTTCCGGGACGAGGTAACCGAAGAGCAGCTGACCAGAGTGTACACATTCAACTCGGTGCGTAAGTCAATGAGCACAGTGATACCGCGAGAAGGAGGTGGCTACCTGTTGTATTCAAAGGGCGCTTCCGAAATCATACTGAAGAAGTGTTCGCACATCCGCGGCAAGGATGGCGTGCTGCAGAAATTCACGCCGCAGATGTTTAACGATCTGATCAACACGGTGATCGAGCCGATGGCCGGCAACGGCTTGCGAACGCTGTCGTTAGCGTACCGTGAATTCGTACCTGGACCGGCAGAGGAGAATCAGGTGCACATCGACGGCGAACCGAACTGGGATAACGAAGAGAGTATCGTGAGCAACCTGACCGCGATCGCGATCGTCGGCATTGAGGACCCGGTGCGGCCGGAGGTGCCGGAGGCGATACGCAAGTGTCAACGGGCCGGCATCACCGTGCGCATGGTGACCGGTGACAACATCAACACGGCCAGGTCGATAGCGTCGAAGTGCGGCATCCTGAAGCCGGACGACGACGGCCTCATTCTAGAGGGCAAGGATTTCAACTCACGCATCCGAAACAGCAACGGTGAAGTCGAGCAACGACTGTTGGACAAAGTGTGGCCGCGTCTACGAGTGCTGGCCCGGTCATCGCCGACTGACAAGTACACGCTGGTGAAGGGCATCATCGACAGCAACTACGGTAACAAGAAAGAAGTGGTCGCCGTTACCGGCGACGGCACTAACGACGGGCCGGCGCTGAAGAAAGCGGACGTCGGATTCGCGATGGGCATCGCTGGAACGGACGTGGCCAAGGAAGCCTCCGACATCATCCTGACAGACGACAACTTCAGCAGTATCGTGAAGGCGGTAATGTGGGGCCGCAATGTGTATGACAGCATCGCCAAGTTCCTGCAGTTCCAGTTGACCGTCAACGTGGTGGCCGTAATCGTGGCGTTCGTCGGTGCATGCGCCATCTCAGACAGTCCGCTGAAGGCGGTGCAGATGCTGTGGGTGAACCTGATCATGGACACGCTTGCGTCATTGTGTCTGGCCACTGAAATGCCGACGCCGGAGCTGCTGCTGCGCAAGCCGTACGGCCGCACCAAGCCGCTGATATCGCGAACCATGGCCAAGAACATCATCGGCCAGGCGACCTACCAGCTCGCGATTATATTCACGCTGCTATTCGCTGGCGACATTCTCCTGAACGTGAAGTCGGGCCGCGGCGAAGAAGCCACTGCGTCGTCGCACTTCACCATCATCTTCAACACGTTCGTCATGATGACCATGTTCAACGAGGTAAACGCGCGCAAGATTCATGGCGAGCGCAATGTGTTCCGCGGCTTCTTCTCGAACCCGATCTTCTACAGCCTGTGGATACTGACCATGATCGCGCAGGCTCTGATCGTGCAGTTCGGCGGCGAGGCCTTCTCGACGGTCAGCCTGTCGCTGGAGGAGTGGCTGTGGTGTCTGTTCTTCGGTATTGGTACGCTGCTGTGGGGCCAGCTCGTGACCAGTCTGCCGACCCGGCGGATACCGAAGAAGCTGTCGTGGGGCCGCGGCCTGCCCGAGGAGTACCCGGAGATCCACAAGATCGGCTCGGGCAAGTTCGACTCGGAGACGGGCAAGAAGAAGCGCGCCCACATCCTGTGGCTTCGCGGGCTAACGCGGCTGCAGACGCAGATACGCGTGATCAACGCCTTCCACCAGGCGTTGGACGCGCGCTACGGCCGCAATCCGCCGAGCGGGGCGCTGCGCAAGCAGACCTCCAACACTAGCAGCGCGAACAAGCGGCTGTCGCGGATGTCGTCCATCGAATACGCCGACCAGACGACGGATGAGTTGGAGAACGCACGCTGTGAGGGTGCCAATCACGCTGTGAGCGCTGTGTAAAAAGGGCGTACGTAGACGCGCTGTGATAACTTGACCAGTGGAGTACAATCGTGCGGTTTCGAGGACGCCATTGAGGTACTTACATGCAGGTACTTCTTAACGCGCCGGGCGAGTTGTTGCTAGAGTATTAGTACGCAAGTATTTCTCTTCTTATTTTTTTCTCTTTTTAATGTTCTCGTGACGCGAAAACGTCTTTTCTAACATTAATATTAACTTCTTTTTTTTTTTTTTTTTTTTTTTGTAACATGGGACGTAGAGTGTGATATTGGCTTCGGTGGGTGCAGACCGAAGCTGGGTTGTAACTTCGATTGCCAGTGATAAGAGAGTATATAGTTTATGACAAGAGTAGGAAAACAAGTACATGGGTGGAAGCTGATAGCTTTTGCAGTATGGTCGTTTTTGTATGTTTGTTGCAGCAACGTGGAGTGTACAGTGTTGGTATTTTCTGAGTTGATTTTCTTCGGTTTAGCTCTCGCATTTCGCGACATTGCGAGGAACTGAAAACGTCACCGTTGTGCTTCCGGGACGGAGCATAACTAATAGGTGTTTCTCTGCCGCATAGTTAGTCAAGATGGTTCGTAACTCCGAATTTACCTGTAAAAGCCCAATCGAATCATGTTAGTCTGAAACTAGGGCGTGAAAAAAGAAGAAATGTCAGCCGAAGTTTTCTGACTGGAACTTACTGAGGACAATGCCCTGACCCGTCATCCGTCACTACTCAGCTACCTCAGTCAAAGACTCAAATGTTCCTTCAATTTTACTGTTTTTAACGTTCCGATGGGTAAATGTCTTTGAAAAGACAATGCCCGAAAAGTGATGCCAGCCAGACACAACGATGTTCGGATTAACCCTAACTTTGTAGCGTCGGAAGGTTTCTCTTTGTGGGCAGGGAGGGGGGTCCAAGATATAGATACTTAGTGTTCCTTTGTCCAAGGAAAAGGACGATTTTTGTCAGCGAAGCAAGTGAGGTTAGAGAAAAATGCAGAGTTTGGTAACTAGTGTATCAAGTTTCTGATGAATTTGAACTTTTTCATGGAAAGTATTGGAGGGGGGGGGGGACATTGTGAATTATATCCCACTCCACTCTGAATTTCCGATATCTGCATGTTCATCACAATATTTGTTTTTTGTGTGTCTAATGAATAGTTTCATAGTTTCTGGTTTTCTAGGGAAAATGGTTATTTGTTAGATTATTAACTGAAATTTAGCTTCCGCTGTTGTTTTTAGTCCCCCTTTCCCGATGCCGGGTCAAAAATCTGAAATACTAAAATCACCCTGGGTGAGGACAGTTGAGAAAAGCTGGAGTGTCAGTTGGCAACATTGAAAGAATAGTGACTTTTTTCTTCTTCCTTTTTGTTTGTCGGTATCCCCGTTTTTCTATTTAGCAAAATTAACGTTTAGTTGCGAAAATGTTGTGCAGAAACAGAGTACAGTCAACAGGGGTAGTATGGGATACCGGTGGTAATATCAGCCGTACCTTACTTCTTCTGTAGGAGCGCTAGTATCTTTATCAGTAAACAAGTCATGAGTGGCCTTTATTACGACCGGTGTCCGAAATTACGCCAGTTAACGGTAAGTGTTATTACTGCTCGCCGTCTACTTTCAAGAGGCGGAAGTAAGGTTTTAAAGTGGGTCTGGTCGAATTTTTGGTGTCATTCGAGCTCGACGATCCGAAGCACCTATCAACTTATCAGCAGAATGTGGTTTGGGTAGTGGGGGCTAAACCGAAAACTTTTTTCAACGATTTTAACTGTGGTTACTGGTTAGTACTCCAGTTCGAGCGTCAATTTAACCTAATAAATTCCGTGCTGTACCACTTATAGCGGTAGACGAAAGAGGTGACTCCTTGCGAACATGCTGGGATATGTATAATCGAATAATTTTTCGAGTCCCATAATATCTGAAACGGAATTCCTGGTGACCCTGTACAGATGCACCACAAAACCTCAAAATCCAAAAATATTTTATCAAATTTTGTTTTACACTGATGAATTTCAGTGGTGGAAAACTGGGCTCGAACTTTTGTTCAGACATTCAAAATTTATTTATAAATTCCGAATTCGTTGATTCCAATTTTTTCCCCGATTTTCTGGCAAATTTTGACTGATACATTTAAAATTCTTATTAGTAAATTTCAAGTTTTCGATTTGTTTTTCTCAAATTTTATGTATATTTTTTGTTAGTATGTTCAGTTTTATTTTCCGTGTCGCCTGCACGGATCCATATCTGAAGCCGAAGCTAAAAACCATCGAGTTTCTGTATTTCGGATGGAACTAGAACCGATTCTTGAGTCACCAAAATTTTTGTCAGAGCTGGAGCCAGATTCTAAAGTTGTATATGGTTCGGAAGGTGCTCCGGTTGTGGTGCTGATTCCCAATTTTCATTTTTCTTCTCCCTACGGAGCTGGAGCTAGGATCCACAAGCTCCACATATTTATTCAAAATAAAGCTGAAACCAATTCAAAATTTTCGAAGAAGCCGAGTCAAATTTACAATTTTTATGAAGCCGACGCAACTTTGGTTTTGGTACTGCCTCCGGGTTTCAAATTGCTTATTGTCAGTGCCTGGCCTCGCTGTCGGTCCGATTTGTGGACATACGTACCATCAAGCAAATACCAGTTACTTAGCAAAGATTTCTGGAGCGAGTTGCTTATAAGCCACTTTGTACCACAATTCCAGGCATTACTGACCACTGAACCGAGACTGGGAGAGGATGGTCTTCTCTCGTAATAAATCTTGTCTGTGGTCTTGTTCACCAGCAACTCTGAAAGACTTGTTTTATTTCAAAGGTGTACATTATTTGGTCACATCGGATCTTCTGTTGACAACATTTCTAAAATGACTTCTGCGTTCGTTGATCTCAGCCAAATTTGTATTTTCCTTCCAAGTGGAAAGTTCTGCCGTGTCAGTACTGTTTTGTGTGCACTTGATTCTAGAGTATGTTCCCCCAGTCAGTGAATTAATACTTAATTCGTGAACATTTCTTCACAGGCTCGGAAAGAGGGCTTCCAAATCCTTTAAAAGTCTCCCCTCCCCCTCTCCTCTTCCAAGAATTGAAAAATTATAAGAGCGAAACAAATTTTCAGCATTATTGTGATACTAGTAGTCCCCTCCTCCCACTCGAGATTGGTTATCAGGGCGACCAAAATCTGGAAAACCGGGAGAAGTCAGACCCTTACAGAAGATAAATCATACTGTTTGGTAAACACTCAGTGCCGGATTACCCTATAAGCACACCAAGCACGTGCTTAGAGCGGCAAATTTTGAGCAAGTAGTTCCTCGGCTAGCCAAGACTTGAGTTTCCAAGTTTGTGATGTGAAAGAGTCCTGCCAATCCTCCGACAGTAGTTCATCATTATTTACCAAGCCCTCTAAAATAGGAAACATTTCCGAATCAACTTCAGCAGCTAGTCCTATTGGACTATCTCCACCCAGACTGTCTCTACCTGTGACTCCTGTGAGCAGCAGTGTAAGCAGCTCGGATCCAGCAAGTTGGGTCATTTCTTACTTTCCAAGGAAATTGATCAAAATATGTATAGAAAAAATTTTATCGCAACTAAAACGTTTTGTCCACCATTAAAAAAATCTGGATCTTTGAATGAGGGTCAGTTTAAGAGGAAGTTGGCAAATGGAGTAGCATAGAATAGAAAGTACTTGAGAAGTCAGGAAATTTTGAAAGATAATCGAAAAAGTCAACGAATTTAAAAAAAAAAACTTTGATGTGAAAGTATTGTACAATTTTCCCTGACAGACTCGGTTGAACACTTTTTTTAATAATTTGTTTGTTATGAAAAAGTTGGAAAATGGACTGGAAAAATCTGGAAAAGTTGAGGAATTTTTTTTTTTTGGGGGGGGGGGGCTGGTTATTAGTGATTATGGATTTTCTTAACGGGATATTCATACTCACGTGGTCAAATTTGGAAACACCAAGTATCAAAGGCTTACAATAGCTGGGTCTAGGGGATCCGGGTTCCCTTGAAATTTCATCAAATAGTGTTGTTTTTCTAATTTTAGCATCCCCTCTAACACCCTCTCCCATTTGGTGGAGACCAAGACCCCCTCAAACACTGGGCTGGCTACGTCACTGATTCCTGGTCTTGAATATTATTAGTTGTCGGGGCTGAAGTACCAAGTAATTTCCCCTTTTTTTCAACGAGTCAAGATAGCATAGTAGCTACCTTACGGGAAAGAATTATGAAATACAGTTCTATATTTGCATCCGAGAAATGGATCAACCAAAAAAGAGGCAGAGAGGAAGCTCCCCGTCTTTTGGCCACATTAGAGAATTCTTTAGTTTTTCTATCAACTTCGATATTTCGTAATGTGTCAAATTCGCCTCTTCCTCCTTGAAAACCGTTTTGAAACGTGTCTGCGTATCCGTGTATCAAGAACTAATTCTTCGAACTGACCAGTAAACGTACTTTTTGTTGGTGATTACTCAAAAACGTTGAAATTAACTTGACCAACTTGAAGAAATATTATCTCTTGTTGCGGTTCGCGTGGTCAAATACTGATATCGAATAATGTAAATTTCATCGATAATGCGGACACGTTTGTTATCATATTTAGAGCACCCTAATTCAAGGCGGTATTGTCACTGGTGACATTACAACATACGACAAACAAACCTCATTACTTGAGAAAACAGACATGAATACAAATACAGCTCTGACTGATCTAAGACTTGACGTCCATTACATGAGCCCTGCCTTCCAAATGTAACATTTCATCGGCTGTTCGCAAAATTCCTTGCATCTCTTGAGATCCACACGAGAAGTGCTTTGTCCGGACCGCAGCGAGGGCATTCGAAATCCAAAAAACGAAAAAGTATAGAGAAGTCGCGGTATATTGATCAATAGTCAAAGTAAGTCTTGTGAGTGCTAAATATAACCTGTAAATGAACTAACTGGATGCCTTACTTGGAAGAATGTGATTTTGAAAAGGTCACGTACCGGAAGTCCAGTAATGCAGGAGACAAAAGACGTTTGTTAGACGCTCCCATGAAAGTGGCTCTAGATGATTCATACAAAAATGTACATTGAAGAGAAGAGGGTCCCGGCAAATTGATTCCCTCTGTATGGTGGATGGTACGAATGCAAACTATTGATACTTTGAGGTTGTTTAAGGATCCAGGATTGCAAAATAGCCCCTTGATTTCGGACCAGCCCCATCGTAGGCACCTGGTATGTTTTTTTTTTCTGCATTCGATTATTCGGCAGCGCTGCCTAATGACCGTAGTATTGCTGTATGAACATTTTGGAGCATAAGATCATCGCAATTAGCTGTTCAGGACGTACAGAATTTTGCAACTACATACTGTCATCCAGAAAGTGTGGCCGAAAATCGAAAACTGAAATGTGACATGAATTTTGCATTATTGTTATAATTATTTCGACAGATCAGAGTACTGCCGGGTTTGATTGACTCGACGTTTGACGGCCATCCAAATAGCGTGAAAAATTTGCGAACCCCGTCGCCCCCTCCCCCTTAAAAAAAACATTATTAACAGCTTGCGAGACACCGTCGAATGTTCGCGAAAAACGAAACGCGAAATCGGTTTTTCGGTTTCGCCATTCTTACGGTCGCACATTTCGAGAATCGCACTTTAATTTCGAGAAATTTTTCTTCGTCAAACCGTGTAATATAAAATAAATAAGAACGAACGCTCGAGTAATTTACAGCCTCTCCAGGGAACGTAGATTTCGATTTCGACATTGTCTTTTACTGTCGCACATCCCCCATCAAGAAAACGACCATTTCGAAGAGGGAGGGGGCGAGAAAAGAAAGAAAAGCAGAAAGTTTGGCTATATATATATAAAAGTAGAAAAATCTGTGCCTTGTTTTTCTTCGCCTTCCACCTTCCGCATGAGACTTATCTCATTTTCCGTAAAATAAATGTTTTATTATAAAAATAGAAAGTTCCTGGCGAAGAATATTAGAAACAATTTTTATAGCTTCGGGTGCTCGTAAAAACGAGTGAAATCAACTCGTACAGCAGCGTTATCGTTGAAATAATAAAAACCCATTGTCTGTAAAATGCTTTCGTTCGTTTAGCTGAACCATCCGGCCGAGCGACCTTTTTGTAAATTTTTAAACGGCCATCTGCAATGTACAGACGACACCGACGCGAAACTGATAAGTTTTTTGGTTTACTTTCTGTTTTTTTTGTGTTTTTTTTTTTCGAACAACTTTGCCGACAAACTGAACCTGACGTAGAGCGGGGGAAAAAAGTTTTGCCTTTTTTTATCCTTTGACGAACGCTAGGAGTATTCATTTCAGCTGGTGATATAAATTTCCGTGAATATCGATTTCAAAATTCGTATTTGTCATCTGGACGAAAAAATATCGTCGACAGATAATATTTCTTCTTACCAGCCCCTTTCCACTTCGCGAGACAGAGATAACGGTAAATGGCTGTCACGCTGGTCTTCCTTTCCTTCTTTTTTTTTTCTCTCTCTCTCTCTCTCTCTCTCCCTCCCTCTTTCTTCTGTACACAGTGAGCAGGCAGGGCTTGGCACATAACGTACACCGCGAAACATTTAGGGCAAGTTGTGTACTTACCTTTACCCCGGTAAAACTGTTTTCCAAATGTGACCTAATTACCTTTGGAACGGCGGGCGTTCTTGGCGTCGAACGGGGTGCTCGGTTTTTCCCCTCTCCTACCCTGCTTCCTCTCCATTTTGGAACATGTGTCACTTCAAAAGCCGATTTCAATCACTTAATTACCGCGGTCACGTTTTCAAACTCATACGAGAGAAGACTTTCGACTGACAGAAAGTTTTACGATTCAACGTCTGTCTCATTTTGAAACGACCCCGTTGAACTAGTCAAAGAGCCGCGAATCGCCGCCGTCTAGTTGTGTCCCATAGTAGTTGGAGGAAAACAGAAATTGCCTAAAAGGTTCTTTTTTTTATATTGGAGTTGGAGTCCGCGAACGCTTAGTTGGAAGCCTTCAGCAGTGTTGCCAGATCCATTCCATGAAAATTTTTGAAATTTGGTTGTGTCAGAGGATTAAATACATCGGAGCTTAATGTGTCAGTTTGTTCAAAAAGTCTCGAGATCTCATGAAATTTTGTGAGAGATGGCAACACTGGTCCTCAGCCACAAGGTCGTAGATAGCTCCGTTATAGGGAGTGGGGCTAAATAATTTTTCTCTGTCCTGCCTAGTCCTCTATTCTCTCCTCCCTATGATTTGTCTCACATAACTCCTGAAAACCTCTTATTTTGTGCTAAGGGGGCGTCCAGACAACCAGAATCTTATTTTATTTACGCCATTGCTCAGCCTTTATCCATGAATTGCCGTCATAGGAGACTCAAGCGTTCCTTCAATGTTACATTTTTTCAGCTTCTTTTTACTCTTCTACATTTTCGAGTGTAACTTTCGCAGGTATCTGATTTTAAATTTGACTTTCTATTTTTAACAGGGACTATCTTCGTGAACAGGTCCCCTAAAACAAAAAATGAACTATATTGGTTTATTTTTTTCGCAAAATTGCTTATGTGTGACAACCAGCTAACGTAACCACTTTTCGAGGGAAAAACCGACGGTTCAGGGCACAGAAGGCAAGATAACAATTTCCACTTCTAAATTTCGGTAAATAAGCCGAAAAGAAGCTCCGCAGTTTGATTCCTGCTCTTAAATTGGGGAAATACAATCGTCCGCCGTGCAACCGTTTAGCTGGAGATTACCCCATTTGCCCCCCCCCCTGGCACTACAGCCTACCGAAAACACGATTTTTTTGGAGACAGTAAAAATAGGTTTCTGTTGTTTCACAGGGATAAAATTGATCCGCAATTTTGATTGTACCCACTTCAAATATGTATGATATTTCAGGAATTTCTAACTTTTTCGAAATTTTGATCGAACTTTTGGATTCTGCACGAATATGCGACTCTATGTACTTCGGCAGATTACCGTAAATCAGCTGATAGAACAGTACTCGGAATTTTTCTAAATTTGGCAATTCACAAATCGGTATTTTTATAGAAAATTTCGAATGCGAATAATATCCTTTTCCATTGCGTGCGGTAGGTTTCGTTTCTCACATTCTTCACTAAGTTGTCCGCTCTGCTTCAATTTTTCGGCCAACTTGTCGAACTTCATCAGGAAATCAATCACTTTCTCGTGAAATGCGTAAGTAATGATTGCCACATGATTCTAGTGTGTGTCTGGAATGTAGGATTGAAAACTTGATCAAAGTTCAAAAACTTTGGAATTCTTGAGGTATGACAGATTTCTGAACTGGCATTCTACTGTTAAAGTGGCGGATCTTTTTTGTACCCGTGTGAAACTATAGACCTTTTGGGAAAACGGTGTAGGTCTTCGGACAGTGAAGCAGTCGAAATTATTAGTACAGGAAATACCTAAGGATGAGCATACTCAAGTTCGGCATAGAGACCGTGTTGAAAAGTTTTCTGTTTCGGCTGCAGAGTACGCTGAGATTAACCGCCTGGGTATGTACGATGTACCGGCTCCACAAGTCTCAAGATCCACTTTGAAAACTAGAATTCGAATTTTGAAATCACAATCGTTGTGTTATAAGTAAAATATTGGAAAGTTGGAGGTTTCTCGGGACGCCGATTTCGAAGGTATACGATTTTCCATCCGACTCGTATCTTAGCCCAAAATTCTAAATTTCACTTTGAAAATGGGTGAATTTGACTCGGAGTCTTCTGTAAAGTATAGACGTTCGGGGTTTTGTGTTTTTGATTCCGAACATCTTGTCAGATTTTCAATCCCCCCACTCCCATTCAGAATTTAACATGAAAATGGGCAAACTTCTCTCGGAATGTGGAGAAAAGTAGCTAAATAGCTGATTTCGAACATATCCGATTTTCTACCCGACTCCGATCTTTGCCCTAAACTCCAAAATTTCACTCTGGAAATGGGAAAACTTCACTCGAAAGCTTGATGCAAGTATTTTCTCGCAGACTCCCCCCCCCCTCTCCACCGTTCATAATTCAACTCGAAAATGGGCAGACTTGACTTCACACAGAAAAATTGTAAAAAGCAACAAAATAAGAGTTTATTTGGTCTCTGATTTCGAATATCCCAACTGATTTTGAACCCGACCCTGATTTGGGCTCCAGACTATGAATTTCGAAGTAGGTCAAATGGATTTTACGTCGGGAATCGAATGAAATATCGAAGTGAGGGTTTCTTGGGTCGCTGAATTTGACAATTTCGTCAGATCTTTCGTGCGATGTAGATTGGCTCAGGAATTCAATATTCGAAATTCTCAACATTCGCTAAGTTCATTTATCAAAGCTCTAATTAAGTATAAAAGCAATTTTTCAGCTAACTGGTTTCGAATAACCTTATTAAATTTTCGACGCTGCACTTTTCTATTCTCCAGAGTATCAAATTCCGAAATGAGAGCTCGGAATAGACAAACATTCATTAATCTTTCAAAATGGATCGAGCTATCGACATTTGGGAATCATCATATCGCTGTATTCAGATACGAGCTACATTTTCGATCTAATTCCATTCAGTGTAGCCCAAATTTGAAACAGGAAAATGAATATTTTCCATTTCATCATTGAAATCCAAAATGAGTGGAAACAGTGAATTTTGGGGACTGATTCGGGTTGATTGAAAAATTGGATAAGATTTCTAGGATTATGTATCGAGAGAGGGATGTATATTGAAATCGAATCTCCTCGCCGATTGTTTTAACCCCTTAGCTGACAGTGACGAATATATGTCTCTGAAAGTGCATAATGACGGAAATATCTTGCGTGACTTTCAGACGTGATGTCCGAAGCTTATCACGTGCTGTAGAGTTGAAAACTAGTTTTGACAATTTTTTTGTAACTTTTGAAAACAACGTTACGATTTTGATGTTATTTTAGTTTGTGTTTGTTCTGCCCATTTTTTGTTTTTCTGTATCCTCTGTGTTCTACTGTTTGCAAAAAAAGTACGAAAAAAAACTTCATTTTGACTTTTTTCATCATCAATTTACATAATGACCAATAAATCTGTCATTTTGCACTTTCAAGTCAGTTTTGGTCTTCAAGATTCAAATTATTTTTCTATGGTTTGGGAGGTCGTAAATATAAGCGATACGCGAGGGGGGGGGGTTCTTATCAACTATAGAATGTGATAATCAGCAAGGAAAAAAGTAGGAATTCTTCTAACATTTTAGCGAAAAAATATCAATCATTTAAGAGGTTAAAATGTTAAATTCGATACTGGTTTAGAAGCATCGTATTCTTAGGAAATTAGCTTGGAGAAAATAAGCATGAACTGTTCGTATTCTCTAGCCCAAATTATTGAGAATATTCTCTGAATATTCTTAGGTCAGTAAAATCTCAAAAAACTACTTTCTGAAAAATGATGAAGAATATTCTCATCCTTTTCGAGCATTTTCTGTTTTCGTTAAATTTTTGGATTACGGCTTCTCTGAAGCAGACTAATTAAACCAATACGCAAATTGTAAATTGTCAAATTTAAAAGTCAATAAATTTGAATGATAAGATAACAAGATGAAAGATGATTGATAATTTTGTTTCTTGCCATGTTCCGTCTCCGGATTATCTGAGGAATGATTTCTTGATCTTCAAATTCAGATGCAAATTGTGAGATTTACTATGGCAGTACTATATTTTGATCTTCGACTGTCTTGGTTTAAATATTTCGTTCTTCTATCTCCTAACGAGTAACAAATGGACTCATAACGAGCAAAAGATTTAAGTTTATGAACGTGACTGATAACTCCGTTCAAATTGCGACCTGGAAAACTGACGTATTTGTAAGTTTAGGTTCTTTTTGCGAGACATTCCTAATGACATTGTCCGAAAATAATTTTGTATCGTAGAAGTGGGTTCCCTCCAGTCACCGACGCGATATTCGAAAGGGTGTGCCTGGGGAACCACTTTGGCACGCGTGCATCGCCATACGCTCCACTAAGTGAAAAAAGAGAAAAAAAAGTTTGAAATGGGCAAACATGAGAGACTATTGGATCTGTGGACAGTATCAAGCCTCTGGCATCATTCTAAATAGAAATTCAGGAAAAATGTTCAAAAAACGTTGCGTACTTGAGGTGCTTGAGAATATTGTGAGACTATGCCTATGTTGATGATATTCTCAGATTATCGTCTAGTATTTGTCTACCCTGGCGCTGGTCCGTAATGTGACTACATTGGGGGGCGGGGGTCACTTTTCTATGACGAGCAGATTGGGGCAAAATTGGAAATGCTAAACCAAAAATCCAAAAAGAGGCAACTGACTGACTTTCTGCCCCAAAATCTAAAAAGAGGCCATCAACTTTCTGCGGGTTATTTGCCCTGCCGTTGGCGTTTCAGTTTGTCTACTGGTGCTGAAAAGTCCTAAACTTCGAAAGTAGGTCCTAAAAGTGCTGAAATTAAAAAAAAAAATTGAAAAGTCCTTCATTTTTGTTAGTACATTGAGTGTTTCATGCACACTTGACCTAAGTGACATTTTGACTAAAATGAGTTTAGTACATATTCTTATAGGTCTCGATGCCTTCTGTTAGGCTACACTCGCAAATAACGAATTACTTCCTCTAAATTTTGTATTCACTGAGGTAATAGTTTTTCTCTTCTGTTCTGCAGTGCTGTTAGAGCTCGTGTCTATTAATGCAAAAAAAAACAAAAAAAAAAACTTAATTCTAGGAAACTTGCTGGAAACTTGTTTTCCTTACTGTTGGTTGTCGTTTCTACCATCGACCCGTGTTAACAGCCCCGCAACCGAATGTAGGCCTGAGATTTTCGACGAAAAATACGACCCTATAAAGCGGTACATTGTTTTATGGTTGGTGCACTTCTCCTTAGATCATTTTCCACCACATGCGACAGGTGAACAGGGACGTCTTTCTTTCAGCAAGACAGAAAACGATTGGTTTCTTGGGTGTATCAACACACGTATTTTCAGGGCTACGTAAATCCTGTGAAAGATGGTATGAAAAAGCTCGTGTTTATAAATAGTATATGTACGTGTAGTAGAGCCATTTCCTCCTTTTTTGAATTATTGATCTTGGAAATAGGTATTATAAGGCGACATGCTATCAACAGAGGCGTATCAAGGGAAGCCTCCTCCCCACACGGTTGTCAGTCGGTTTCAGTTGAAAAATCAATGACCCTCAGAGAATTTTAGAAATTAGACGTTTGGAGACATTTCGGCTGTACGTACAACTCAAATTAGTACAGAAAGACTCAGGACGAGACTTACCTCTGAGAAAATGTTGGTTTCTCTTACCCCCTACTCCCAGTTTCTCTTCAGTACGTCCCTGGCAATCAATCTCGAACGTGTAAGGTTGTTGGCAATCGAGTAAGTACGGCCTGAGATATTTTGAAACTGTTGACATTTTGAAGTTGGAAGTGTACTGTTGGGCGTATTTAAGTTGAACTGTTTTCGATGTTCTTCGAACCATCTTGTCTAACTAATGAGCAATTTTCCAATTCAGTTGTTTGAACTCTGCACCTGAAGCACGTTGTTCATTCGGCGTGTATCTTACACGAAAGCAGGAAGCATTATTGTATACAAGACATGATTTCGGTTTTCTTCCTCCTCCCCCCCCCCCTCGTTTATCGATTACAGGTACTGTAAAACGTTATACAGTGAAGATTCTAAAGTTGTTTGTTTTAGTCACAGGTTTATAAATTAAATATTAACCTCGACTATCGATTTATTCTGTCGAATATGAGAAACGAGGGATGGAACGAAATTACAAACCCGTGTGCCCAGTTGCAATAAAACATTCATCGTTTATGTAAGATTTCGTGTGTATCTTACACGTTGATACGTGTATTTAAAGCTAATTTCTTTTTTCTTTTCGTTATTTATTTATTTCTTTTTTTTTCTATCTTTTTTTTTCTTTCTAGTTTTCCACTTGGTTTTAAACGTCATCACGTATTTTTATTTCGCCCGTTCTCGTAAATATTGACGTACTTAACGATTCTGTTTTTATTTATTTTTTTATATACATTTTGTTCTAATATTGTTTTTAAGTGATGCACATCTTTCATTTTTATTTTTGTAATAATTTAATTTAAAATTTGAGGTATAAAATCATAAAAAACGCTAACCCAGATGAAAGTTCGTCGTGTAACGTTTTAAATTTGTAGGTGTATCTTTCGTTAATTTAGTTGATTTTTATACGCTTCTCGTTGTTATTGTAAAGTTCTCGGGTTTTTTTTTTTTGGTATTGTGAAGAAAGAAACAAAAAAATGAGCTGAGTTCAGAACTCGCGAACAGCATCTTGTGATCGCTTGCGTACAGTACTACCTACATAATTTATAATTATAGAAAGAAAAAAATGACAAAATGTAAATACGCTCACGAAACTACTAATTAAGTTGTTAATTATTTATTTATTGGTAATTATTGTTTCATTTTGTAACTATCCTGTTGTTGTTCAATCTGTTTTATTCTTTGTCGTTTTTTTTTCTCTTTTTTTAATCTTAATCTTATAAGCATTGTTCAACTTGTATTTTGTTATAGAATTTTATCTATCATTTTATTTGTATAGAAATGAGTTTTTAAGATCCATTATTTAATATGGTACTCTTTTAAGCCAGTGAAAAAGAAACAACGTAACGCAAAGAAATCTAAAAAATAGTTCGTCTTATCGATATATAAGTTAATTTTCTTCGAAAAATGCGATTTACACTGTCGTTGATAAATTATCAACTATTTTCTGTTCGATTTTTAGAAAATTTAATTTGCTCGGTGCGATGCTGCGTGTAATCGTCGGACTGCCATTCAAGGTTATTATTAACGTATGTATTTACAAGATTGATAATGTTATTTCCTTTATACGACGCACCGTGCTCGCGGTAGATAGTTTGGTATAGGAAGTGAATTTGAAATGTTGCCACCCGCGCTTTGTAAGGACCTAATGACTATTGATGGATGCAGGTTTCAGTTTTGGAGGTGTCAAAATTCCCTCCTGATTTGAAGTTCATTTAAGCAAGTCATTCAGTTCATTTTGCTTTAAAATGGTGTGTGTATTAACTGTCGTTAGAATCTGAAGTTCTGATCTTGAAGGCGTGAACAGCAGGACACACAAATTTCCTCAATAATGACCTGTTGGAAAATAAGTAATATTATTTCTAATCAGATTTAACGTTCAGAACATGCGAAACAAAAATAGTTTGTCGACTCGAAAGATTTCCTGAGATTTGGGAAAAGAAAATTCCCTTTTTTTGAAGCCTCTTCATTGGGGAGGGGAGGGGTTACGAGTGAACGTTGAAAACAAAGAGAATGTGCTTGGTTTTCCAACGAGACCTAACCTAAGTCATTTTCCAAAAAAAATCCTCAACTTCGTTCGCCCATAATTGTAGAATGGTACATAGGATATTTTTGGTATGAATATGTCTATTGGTTTGGCACTCAAAAGAGTTAAATATTCCGCAGAAAATGTTCTGCCGAAAAACGTGTTACCATCGTGATGTAGTTACGTATTCCTCTTTACGCGGTCATTCGTTCCATTGCGTTTTGATCAGCTGACCGGAGAGTGCCGAGCGATGCCGAGAATGGACGATTGGTGAAGGCATTGGAAGGTGCGTATGCCCGTATGCGCGTCTACGCAGTCGCCTGAACTAGAGCGCCTAGAAACACCAGATTGACATCCGCCATTTTCCATCGGACACCAAGCGACGGAAAATGGCGAATATTAATACTCGGGTGTTTCCAGGTACTCTAGCCTGGTCGATATATCCATGTAACAATGTCCTTCCGTGCTACAGTCGGTCTCTTTCTTTCTGTCTTGGCATTTTAGAATTAGCTGCGCCAAATGTTTCGTGTACGGTATCTTGAATCACAACAGAAAATACCAGGCCATTTCCTAATAATTGGCCAACAAAATTAGTATGGGCCAGTTTGGGATATAAATTTGATTTGATTATCCGGAAACTGCCTAGTTTTTGGAGCGAAAGGGGCATGACAAGTAACACCGTCACGATTCCAAAATGTGTTCTAACAGGTCTAAAAATTCTTCTTCCACTATTTTGAGGTCGTAGTGTACATGATTAAATGATTCTTAAGATTTGTGAATAATGTGGGAAGGAAATTAATGTGTACCGTGATTTGAAGCCTCGAAAAAGCGAGCATTACCGCCGGGAAATGGGAAAACGATAATGACATCATCGTTTTCCATTTTCAGCCTCGGGCAGTTTCTAGGTCTCAGATCACCATACGCGGCTTCTTTCCTTGCCTCGAATCTCCTTCACAGTTTGCACTGTACTTTGATCTCTCGCATTTAGCTGTATCGGGAAAATAGACCTAGAATTGTGGTATTGTAAAGTCTGGTCCAGTTAAGAAATTTTTTCACGGCGCTGATAACGTGTTCTTGAGCTCGTCCTTCCCCTCCAACTTAAAAAAACCCATATATCGATATGTATTGCAAGTAGCCAGTTATGTGTCTTAATTGGACCAGACTTTAGGTCCTTTTTCGTAGACAGGTGGTTCTTCGGTTGTGAAATTATCAAAGATGCGGAGAAGTCGGTAGCTAGAAGTCAGGAGCAGGAAGTTTTTGCAGTTTTAGGATTATTTTGAGAAACCAGAAGTTGGAAGCTGAATGAGTTAAAAGCTGGAAGTCGGAAGCGGAGCCAATCGGCTTCTTACAATTTTATGAAAATTGTTTTTTATGGTTTTTTGTCTAAGAAAGTAGAAGAAAAACAGATAAGTGAAAGTGAAATGGTGAGAATAAATAGAAAAAAAACAAAACCTGAAAGCTAGAAGCCGGAAGCCGAAAAAATTGGAAGTTAGAAGTTCATATACTGAGGCTGGAAGCTAGAAGCAAGAAGCTAGATGAGAATTGGAGGCTAGAAGCCGGAGGTGGAAGGTGTATCGTTCGGCTTCCGCATCCCTGGAAATTATGACTCCAATGCTAAGATTCTCTCTACCGAATTTCGTTGACTGCCCTACATTCATGCTTTGTGTGTTGTCGTATACGGTTATGCATGATGAATATGACCCAAATCTAGTGTTATTATGGGCCTTTTTTCCAGCCATTCGGTTACACAATCAAATTAAGGCTCTAGAAACTTTGTATGGGCATACTTATCCTCCATTTTGATTCTTACTTTTTCCAGTAGTGAGCGAACGCATTACAGAACGCTTCGCAACCTACTATTGAGGTTGCGCAGGGAATGGAAAGATAAAAATGGTGGCTGAGTATACCCTATATGAAGTTTATAGAGCCCTAACTAAATCCATGCAAGTGCATTCCTGAAGGTCTGCTCTTTTTGTTGGCATTTAATATCAAAAAGTTGCGCAGAGTCTAGAAGTCAAAAGAAGTGTTTTGATGATTCAATATTGAAATATTAAGATTCGGTTTGGCCGTTAATAACTTCTTGTGGAGAATGGAGTAATAGTACGTTTTAAAAGTGGGTGTAGATTGTACGGGTTTTCGCTTCTCAAATGCTTCGGTTTCCATTGGCGCTTCTTGTAACACGTGGTCTTCCTGCTCACCATTCTCAGTGTTTGTGCTCGTAACTAGTTCTTCAATGCCATTTTTCAAATCTTTCTTTTTTGGTGGCATTGATCAACACACGAAGAAGAAGAAAAATAATAATATTGAAAAAATCAATCTGCGCAAATAGAATAGAAAATAAAAAAACTTCAATTATCACGTACAAAAGGCTCATAACCCAGTTGGTCGAGTCCACTGTTACACTTGTGGGTGAACAGAGGACGCTCGTTGCTTCTACTATGTGTTTGTGTAAACAATCATCTATGGTTTAGTGGAAGGTTGTTGGGAGGCATGTAGAGAAGCTGCTGGCTGCTTGCTGCAACAGTTGGATATTGGAGTAACAGTGTGTCTTGAAGGTGTTCAGTTACAACTATTCTGCTATTGGCTCAGGGATGGTAAATGTAGCTAAATGGTCAAGATCCCAAAAACTTTTTACTACCAGTATTGAAGATGTTTTTAAGAGTCGGTTAATTGGAGAACTTTCAAACGTAGACTGTATTCTATGAGAAATCCATTCATCCAGAGACACATTTGCCGCAATTGGGCTAGATATGTACCCAATAAAGGTGCATGAGTCAATTAACAAGTTTGTGACCTTTTGCTTCCTTGATAGCTTCATTGTTTAGTGGTACTTCCAACATCTGTGGTTTCAAAATGATTCTATCAACAAGTTTGCGACTTTTTTTCATTTCCCTAGTAGCTTTTCATTGTCTGCTGGTGCTTTCAGCATCTGTGGTTTCAAAATGATATATCTCCTACATTATCACCTTTTCAGAAGTAACATCACAAACGCAGACTAAAAAACCTCATCAAGGCGGTCATTTCATATTCAGGCTCTAACAGAGTATATCTATTGCTACGTCTATAGCAGAATAATTTACAGCATAAGAATGACAAGTAGATCTAGGACTAGTATAAATCAATATCAGTTAGTGTCCCTCTTACCGTATGTCATGCATAGGTTTAGACCGTACATCTGCAAGTAAATGGTATGCTTGATAGTCGTAATTCTAGAATGAACAGATCTGGATAATCACTTCCCAATAGTAGTGATCTTATCGTTTTTGAGACCTATTTCCTTGTAGAAATGTCTAAACTTGGTCATCACCTTGATGCATCATTCAGACTTTACTGCAGTTATAGCAATTATTCGGCAAGAAGGTTTTGTCTGTTCTGTGATAATTTGATATTTTGCGAGTTATTCGCCTGTCCCGGTTGTAAGTGCCTCCAAGATTTGTACTCATCCCCTGCAAACTGAATATCCAATCGCTTCAGTCTCTGTGCTCAACGGCAATTAATGTTGCCAATGGTGTGAACGTGTAAACATGCCGCCTCGTTACACATTCGTTAGCATTTGTCGAAAGCGAAACTCGTATATCGCTTCGATTTGGGCGGTAATTTGAATACCAAATAACCGCGAACCGAGCGTCAAGATGCCGGGATGTCGAGCCTTTTGAAGATCGAACGATGGAAACTTGACTGGTGATGGAAATGAGTGCCTGCGTCTAACTGTTCAGGCATTCAGATTGCGTCGAAGGGCGTCACTCGTAAATAGACAGGAAGCCCTGTTTTTACATTTTGGCGCTGCGAAGTTTCGTGTGCTTTGAAAAACTCCACAAACGGTATCGCTACGCTAATAAGCCGAAGCGCGAATCAGCTTTTCATCTCGCGGGTCTAGAAGGGGTTAACGCTCGGCGCCGGCATCGAGATTGTTCTCTCGAAATGGTTTAGGTGTAACACTCGCATCTCGTTATTTTTGTCGAATTTAATTTCGCAAGCGGTCGTTGACGATGAAGTCGTTTCGTTGTTTCTCAGTAAATTTAATTTTCCCGTTTATAAATCCGAGTCGGTCGTCGACTTGGGAAGCTGATACCTATATCGCGGCTGAGCGCGGCTCGGCTCGATGACTGCAATGCGAGAGATGGGTTCGTCCTGTAAACGCGCGGATTTATTTATTAAGTCGCGTTTACGCCGCGAATATAGTTTTCGAGGATTTATGTACGTTACGTGATTGAAATTCGTATCACGTCGCGCTTATTTCTGTATAATATAAAACGATACGTGTGTGCGGTGGTGGGTCGAAAAGTTATATAATATTTGTACATGGAGTGTAAGTAGTTTGTATTCTGTTTGGGGAAGCGGCGATAAAGCTCCTCCGTTTCTTTGTTTCTTTCTCTTGACGGGCAGACGTTGAACGATGGATGAAGGTTTCGTATGTACGTTCGAGAACCTCCGATATTGACGTGACGTGTCGAGATCGTGATGTGGAAGGCAAGACGTGGTCCCGCAGAATTGGAGCTCAACTTTTGACGGGTTTCGGGGAAGCTTGTAAGCAGGAGGCATCCCGGCAATGAGAACGGTGACGATGGCTTTTTAGTTGGTATTCATGGTGCTGCTCTGAAAGAGTCTCGTGCTGGATTACAATCATCGGTAATTGTGAGTGATTGATTGAGTCTGAAGAATCGTTGTGGGAGACGGCTTATGAGGGTTGAAGTGGATGCAAAGACGAAGCATTCTCGTGTTCTGGTACTCTTGAGTACTCGCTCCGACTTCGATCTCGTTCATACCCTCGTTCAGAACATGT